>PITA01027976.1:0-20100 GCA_004023965.1 Spilogale gracilis | reverse complement strand
GGAGGACAGTGGCAGAAGGAAAGCAAATGGAAACTAGGGTAATCTAGGGAGGGAAACGAAACAACAGAGATTTTGAACACAGAAACAAACTGAGGGACTTGGAGGGAGGGGGGTGGAGGGATGAGAGAGCCTGGTGGTGGGTACTGGGGACACCTAAAGCGGGGAGCACTGGGTGTGGGGAATGGGGAATGAATCTTGAAACACTGGAAAAAAAATTTAGTAACAATAAAAAAAATAATAATAAAATAAAATAAAATCCAAAAAAAAATAAATAAAACCTGTATTTTCAAAAAAAAAAAAAAAGATCTATATAATAGATAGATGATAGATGGTGATAGACAGATATATATGATGATAGATGATAATATATGATAGATAGATAGATGATAGATAGATAGATGATGATGATGATGATGATAGATAGATAGATAGATAGATATGGATATTCATATATATCCATATGGCAAATACACATATTAAAAAAGTCCTTAAAACACTGCAAGTTAAAACCACAATGAGGTACTGCTACACATTCACTAGAATGAATACTTTCAAAGTACTGACAATAATACTACATTCTAGAAAGCATATAGAATAATTGGAGTTTACATATAATATTAACTGAAGTGTAAATAGGTACAAAAAATGTGGAAAGAACTGCAGTATCTTTAAAAGCCATACAAATTCTAATTATATAACCCAACAATTTTTTATTCCTAGGTATTCATCCAAGAGAAATGAATTCATATATCCACCAGTATAATATAGAAGAATGTCCATAGCAGCTTTGTACAAAATAGCTCCCAAGTGAAAATAACCCAAATATTTATAAATGGTAGCATGGATAAATGTGTTCATATTAGTATGACTACATAGCAGTAAAAAAGAAAAAAAAATAACATGTACCATTAAGGATGAATCTCAGAAACAACAGTGACTGAAAGTGCTAGAAAAAGGGAATAATTAATACATGATTACATTTTTATGCAATGGAAAAATAGTGTGACAAAACTACTTCATGTCATTAGAAATCTTGATAATGATTATCTTTGCCGGGGAATAGCAACTGCTTTGGGGTATAAGGAAGGTCAATGTTGTGTTGGTTTTCTGTGAAAGAAGTGAATAAATCAAATAGCACCTATATTGTAATAACCAAACATTTGAAGGGAGAAATATTGATCATTTGAATATTGGGACCTTACTATGATGAGCTGGTAGGAAAATGTTTGAAAATTTATGAAAAAGATTAAAAAACTACCAAAGACTAGGAAAATCCAGTTCTGAAAGTAGCTGGTCTAACTGATAGAATTTTTGATGATTCAAATTGTGAAAAGTTTTCGTCCATTAGTAAGTAGATTCAATCAAAATATATGTAGAAGTAGTAAACTTTTTTTTTGAGGGAATGAGAGAGAGATGGAGCAGAGGGAGAGAGAATCTAAAGTAGGCTCCATGTCTAGGATGGAGCTTGGGGTTAGCACAATTGGGGGATAGCACGACTTGGGGTTCTTTCTCTTTACCATGAGATGATAATCATGAGCCAAAGTCAAGAGTTGGACACTTAAACCACCTAGGTGCCCTATAAATATTATTCATATATTGGATGGAAATAAACATATTTAATATCTCTAAGGATCTAAGTTGCATATCTGAACTATGTTTTTAAATGATTCTTACCTAATCAAAGACTTTTTTTTAATTTTGTATGGAATGTAAAAGTTATAGATCTATATTTTCTTTTTCTGAAATAATATACTTGAACTCACATGGAATAGTAATCTGAACTTCACTTCATGCCATTCATTTATTGATACAGATAATTTATTGAGCAGATACTAAGCATTATATGCCATGGTAGGCAATGGGAAGGAGGTGTAATACTTGCTCCTAAAAATTTTGTGACACTTTTCTGTTATAGACAACAGCAAACATGGGAGAATTATATTATATTGGTTAATAGAATGGTGTCTATAGTTGAATTGTATGGGTTAAAAATCAAGCTTTTCCATTTGCTAACTGTGTGACTTTGGACAATATGTTTACCCTCTTTATGCCTATTTCTTCATCTAAAAATGGAATGATAATAGTACTAATTTACAAGGTTATAGTGAGAGCTAAATTAAAGGAAATAGTATAGGTCAATTGTTTAGCATAATGTTTAGCATGCAGTCAATGTGTAATAAATTCTAATTATTGTTATAAAATCACATATTGTGATATGTTTTATGATAAAGGTTAGCACAGGGTGAATACAGAATGTGAAGCTAGAATAGAGGTAACAAACTAAACTGTGGTGGTATAGAGAGGAACCTTAGTTGATGACATATTCCAAGGTCACAATTCAACAAATTCTTATTATTTGTTTACTGTGCTAAGTATTGTGCTCAGTTTTGAGAATATAATGCAAACAGACCACAATTTACCCCTTCAAATTGCTTGCTGTCTACTGGAGACAGACAATTATAATGTAGTATGACAAAAGCTGTATTTAAATACAAGGTATCCAAGGTACATATGTATAGGTAAAGCATCTTATTCAACATTGGTATACCAAGAAAGAATTCTTGAAAAAAATATTATTGAAGGTTAGATGTGAAGAATAAATGGTAGTAATCCAGGAGAAGCAAGGGAGGCTCAATATTCCGAATGAAGCAATATGTACAAATGGTTTAAAGGAAGAGAGAGGGGCACCTGGGTGGCTCAGTTGTTAAGCATCTGCCTTCAGCTCAGGTCATGTCCCCAGAGTCCCGGATCGAGGCCCGCATCGGGCTCCCTGCTCGGCGGGAAGCCTGCTTCTCCTTCTCTCACTCCCCCTGCTTGTGTTCCCTCTCTGGCTGTGTTTCTCTCTGTCCAATAAATAAAATCTTAAAAAAAAACAATCTAGGGAAGATATGGATTGAGAAAGAGAATAAGAAATGTATCTTTATTGGACAAACCACCAATCAGAAGTATATCTAGTATATCCATTTTATCTTCCAACAATGGCTGTGATTTATATTTAATAAAATAAATTAAGCCCCAAATATAAAAATGTGACTTGAAATAGTAGGGAAAATGTGTAATATTGAACTAGCCACCATTTATTTTTCAACATATGCCATCTGTAAGATTTAATTGAAAGATTTCATATCAAATAGTTTTTGTTCTGCCTTCATGGAAATTTTAAAACAGAAAATTTATAACAAGTCTATCAAAATATTAAGAAAACACAGGAAAACCAGGTGGATCCATACTTATTTAGGTCTATAATTTCTCTACTATAGCAGTTACCATCAAAATCCAGGAAGAGAACATAGGCAGTAACCTCTTCAACATTGGCCACAGCAACTTCTTTCAAGACATGTCTCCAAAGGCAAAGGAAACAAAAGAGAAAATGAACTTTTGGGACTTCATCAAAATAAAAAGCTTCTGTACAGCAAAGGAAACAGTCAACAAAACAAAGAGGCAACCCATGGAATGGGAGAGGATATTTGCAAATGACACTACAGACAAATGGCTGATATCCAAGATCTATAAAGAACTACTCAAACTCAACATCCAAAAACAAGATGAACACATCAAAATGGGCAAGAGACTGAAGAGGCACTTCTCCATAGAAGATATACAAATCACTAACAGACACATGAAAAAGTGTTCATCATCACTCACTATCAGGGAAATTTAGATCAAAACCACACTGAGATACCACCTTACACCAGTCAGAATGGCCAAAATTAACAAGACAGAACACAAGTGTTGGAGAGGTGGTGGAGAAAGGGAAACCCTCTTACACTGTTGGTGGGAATGCAAGCTGATTCAGCCATTTTGGAAAATGGTGTGGAGATTCCTTAAAAAATTAAAAATAGAGCTACACTATGACCCTGCAATTTCACTACTGGGTATTTATCCCAAAGATACAGATGTAGTGAAAAAAAGGGCCATATGTACCCCAATGTTCATTGAATCAATGGCCACAATTGCCAAACTGTGGAACGAGCCAAGGTGCCCTTCAACAGATGAATGGACAAAGAAGATGTGGTACATATATACAATGGAATACTATGCCTCCATCAGAAAAGATGAATACCCAACTTTTGTAGCAACATGGACTGGATTGGAAGAGATTATGCTGAGTGAAATAAGCCAAGTAGAGAAAGTCAAGTATCACATGGTTTCACTTGTGGTGCATAAGGGGTAATATAGAGGACAGTAGGAGAAGAAAAGGAAATGGAAAGTAGGGTAATTCAGGGAAAGAAACAAAACGTGAGAGACTTTGGACTCAGAAACAAAATGAGGGTCTTGGAGGGAAGGTGGTGAGGAGATGGGAGAACCTAGTGGTGGGTACTGAGGGCACATATTGCATGGAACACTGGGTGTGGGGCATAAACAATGAATCTTGGAACACTGAAAAAATAAAATTAAATTTAAAAATATATTCAAAAAGAAAACACAGGCAAACCAGGTGGATCCATACTTATTTAGATCTATAATTTCTCTACTATATCAGTTACCATTTATGATTATAGTCTACTGTTGACACCAGTGGCTTGAGACTATGTATAGGAGCCAATGTATGTATTTATTGCCATATTATTCTTTGTCTTTCTGATATATATATATATATATATATATATATATATATATATGTCAAATTTTGTTGTAGCACTGCCTTCCTCCCCTATTTTGTAACTTCCACTTCCACTGGATACAATTTGGTAACTTGGTTAAGACTGGTATTAATAAGGGCTCCTGGGTGGCTCAGCAGGTTAAAGCCTCTGCCTTCAGCTTAGGTCATGATCTCAGGGTACTGGGATCGAGTCCTGCATAGGGCTTTCTGCTCAGCAGGGAGCCTGTTTCCTCCTCTCTCTCTCTGCCTGCCTCACTGCCTACTTGTGATCTCTCTCTCTCTCTCTCTCTCTCTCTGTTAAATAAATAAATAAAATCTTAAAAAAGAAGAAGAAGAAGAAGAAGAAGAAGAAGAAGAAGAAGAAGAAGAAGAAGAAGAAGAAGAAGAAGAAGAAGAAGGAGAGGAATGTTGGTATTAATGAGAAGTGTAAGTAGCAAAAGACCTGTAACCTTCCAGACAAGTAGAAAAAAGGTCTGGGATGGTAGCTAGTTAAGGAAGATGGAATGAGGAGAAAAATTGCTAGAGGGAACAGTTTGTGAGATGCTGACACAGTCTGTCTCTTCTGCTAAGAAGAGTGAATCCTAACTACAATCTTCTAGAGTGGGGGCTTTAGGTTTCTTTGTTTTGTTTTGTTTTCTTTTCAGTTGAAGTCAACAGTTGCAAAATCCAATTATACTTAAAAACTTAAAAGAAATAGGCATGACTGTTTCAACCATCATTGTCTAAATAAGTGTTTGTCAAAGCATGGATCACAACCCATTAATCCATTAATGGATTAAGAAATCAGTTTAATAGGTTATTGCCATCATTACTGGTAAGTAGTAGAATATAATATACCAAAGTAAATCACATGTGATAAGATAAATATTGCTTTATAAAACTGTTATTTCAGTTGTATAAATAGAAAACATATGTGTTTTCTGGTCATAGTGTAAAATGTGTTTCTTCAGTTCGAAAGAGTTACATATACTTTTGGTTTACTTTTGTGTGTCACTCAACTTGAAATAAATATCAATACTGGAGATAAAAGTATTTTTTTCATGTTAAGATATCAATTCTATTCTAAATCTTTATAAGCAAATCCAACTTACAAATAGTAACATAACTCAAAATTTTACTATAATACACTGTTTTGACAAGTAGTATAACACAATAGATTTGAGAGAAAACCTTCCTGGGATGCAACCCCGGATGAATAATTTATTTATAAGTTGTGTGACCTTTCAAAATTTGCATGGCACTCCAGGTTCCTTAGCTGTAAAATGAAACTTTCTATTTTTTGGATTTGTAGGGAATACATGAGATGAGTTATCGAAAGTACAGTGCAGGAAATAATATTTATTGAATACTCAGTAAATGCTAGATATTGTTTAAACTTCTTTAACCAACTTAATACTTTCTGGGTCATGTAATTCTTTTTTTCTAGCTTGGTGATAAATCTCTATCATTTCCAGTTCTTTTTTTGCTTTCCTTCACAGATTTAGCCTGGATGTACTCTAAGAATCATCAGTCAGCACTTTAAATATTCCAGGCTGCTGTAAAGCAAAGTCACAGTGTATTTGTATGGGACAATATTAGGTATTTCACAATTAAAATGAAAATTTCCTGGATAATTAAATATACTTATATGTATATCACACCTACTATGTAAGTATGCATCATACATACAAACAGTAGTGTGTGTGTCTATATCTATATCTATATCTATATACAAAATTAATGTTGTATATATTAGTGTCTTTGTCTCTATTTCTAGACCCTGAAGTCCTGGCTTCTGTGGTTCCTCTATCCATTTTTAGTTTCTCCAGCATCCTTTTAAGCTATATGAATTAATTATATTTGCAGTTTAAATTTAACTTAGTTTGAGTTGATTCTTGGCACTTGGAACTAAATGTGTCCTGATTAGTCACTTCTGTAAACATAGGCAAATAAAGCCATACCTCTTGTCCCCTGCCTTTTTGTAGTGTTTCCCCCTTAAGTCTCTTAAGAAATGTATTGTTCTCTCTGGTATTTTTAATCACATGATAAATCATGCCTTTATTTTTTTTAAGTATGGGAACAGTTAAGTGCTCAAAGGAGTGTAGCAGGGATTACTGGCTACATGCTGCTTAGAATGATTATAACTATTTCTGCAGATAAGATATGGCACTTCTGATGCAGTTACACTATGTGATTAAGAGTGTGTGTGTGTGTGTGTGTGTGTGTGTGTGTGTGTGTGTAGGAAGGTGGGTTTGTATGTATTTGGACAGGCCCAAAGAGTATCCAGATAAAGAGAACTAAGAAAATTTTAGTTGACTATCCAATGAAATAACAGTGCTTACCAAAAACAGTAAAATATTGCTATTTTTTATTTTACAAATTTGTTTCTCTGTCTATTAGGAACTGTTTTGACCAGTTATTTTTCAGGGGACTTTAATTATCCACAGTGAGAGTCATACATCTGGAATAAGTGGATCTGGAAGAAGCACCAAAAGCACTAAATTACAGAGTAAGTATACACAAAGCATACATCATTAAGTTTTTATGTTTGGAGAATGATATTGATCCAATGTTACCCCAAAATAATCTGAAAGTATAGTTTCTTATCCCTTCTGTATATACTCACTTGCAATAAAATATATTAAAGTAAATCTTTTTTTTAAAGATTTTATTTATTTGACACAGAGAAACACAGCCAGAGAGGGAACACAAGCAGGGAGAGTGATAGAGGGAGAAGCAGGCTTCCCGCTGAGCAGGGAGCCCGATGTGGGACTCGATCCCGGGTCTCCGGGATCATGACCTGAGACGAAGGCAGTCGCTTAACCAACTGAGCCACCCAGGTGCCCCAAATCTTTTTTTTTTTTTAAGATTTTATTTATTTGACAGACAGAAACACAGCCAGAGAGGGAACAGAAGCAGAGGGAGTGAGAGGGAGAAGAAGGCTTCCCACCAAGCAGGCAGCCCAATGAGGGGCTCGATCCCGGGACTCTGGGATCATGACCTCAGCTGAAGGCAGAAGCTTAACCACTGAACTACCCAGGTGCCCCAAAATATATGTATTCTGGAATTCAAGAAGGCAAGTTAAGTCAATGTTTGGGAAATTTTTGACTTGGTCATTTATAATCATGCAGAATGAGCAAACAACTGATTAGCTGAAGTTTTTATTTTCAACCTATTGTTTTAGCATCATGCAAAATTAAATTAATGTGTGAGAGTTTCATTTTTATATTGTTTTTATGGTTGCTATTATCATTACTTTATCTCCTATTTTGGACAAGAGTGCTCCCTTAAGGTTCTCTATAATGTGGTCTTCTTGCAATGCTAGTATAGATTACCAGCAAAAACTGAATGACATCTGTGGTATTCCCCAGATGTATTTTCCTATAAGATATCCAGTGTATCATAGAAAGCATGAATAAGAATAGTTTCACAACAGTTATGCTGCAGGCATTAACACTAGGGTATCAAGAACTCTGCCCTAGAATTTGAAGTAAAAAATATATTTTCACTTGTTACTATGAAAGGAAACTCATGGATACTTGTAAGGAATATATTTTCTCATCAACCAATCAACAAGATCAACCAATCAACAAGCATTTTTTTTCTTATAGTAATAGAGGACTAATTGACTTAATATGTATAAATTGAGCACAGGAGGGGAAAAGATAGTAAGTTAAATATTTAACACATAAGACCTGGTAATTTCCTTTCAATCATCTTTGAAATGAAATACTTTTTCTTTTATGGATGAGGCACTAAATCTTTATCCATTATTTTCAACATCTATTTTCTTGAATCTCAGATTACTGTCATCAATGACCTCTTATTTTCCAGAGAGATACATTTTATTATCACAAGACAGAATAGTTACTTATTACTTAATTTCTGAGTTACCTATCTTCTATCTTCTCCATGTGTATGGAATACATTTAATACAGTATGTGGTTCAGTAACTACTAATTACATAAGTGTGTATTCAGATCAAAATAAATTCTGTGGTAAGTTTCATATGAGTGAGGTTAATGAATTTCAGGAAAAAATATAGCATGGTGCTTTTTCATTTAGTTCTAGTGAGGTTTGATTTAGTTTATCAAAGTGATTAATTATTATTGGTACTCATCCTTTCCTTATCACAATAACTTATAATTAATGGAAACAAGGGAGATATTTTTGATTAATTGAGATATAGCAGGTTGACCAGTGACTTGTACATGCTTGACTTGTCCCTCCACAACTTAAAAAAAAATAAAGGTGATAGAAAAGATAGTTTTGTTTTGACGAAGCAAGTTTGATTAGAAATTCATGTATTGGTTTGACTAGTAACTGTGCACCATACACATAAGGTCTTTTCCAGGTAACTTTGTAATTACAAAATAAATTTATGAGTGGTGTGGGTGGTAAAAAGTGCCTTATGAAAAACCTTAAGGGAAACAAGCCTTTTCTAAACACACTTAACACATCAGGACTTGGCATCACATTACACAACAACCAGTGAATTAAGTAATCTCCTAAGTAGTCCCTAAAAAATGATAATGAGCCACTTTGTCAATAAGAAATAATTTTGCAGGGGCGCCTGGGTGGCTTAGTTGGTTGGGTGACTGCCTTCGGCTCAGGTCATGATCCCAGAGACCCGGGATCGAGTCCCACATCGGGCTCCCTGCTCGGAGGGATGCCTGCTTCTCCCTCTCTCGCTCCCCCTGCTTGTGTTTCCTCTCTGGCTATGTTTCTCTCTGTCAAATAAATAAAATCTTTAAAAAAAAAGAAATAAATTTGCAAATGAATTAAAAAAATAAGTCAATATATACCATCAGTATGACTTAAAAGGGACCTCTTTTTTAAGATTTTATTTATTTATTTAACAGAGAGAAACACAACTAGAGAGGGAACTCAAGAAGGGGGAGTGGGAGAGAGAGAAGCAGACTTCCCACTGAGTGAATCAAGCCTGAGGTAGGGCTCTATCCTAGGACTCTGGGATCATGACCTGAGCTGAAGGCAAACACAATGACTGAGTCATCCAGGCTCCCCCAGGGACCTCTCTTCAACAAAACAAGGTTCCACTTTGGAATTACAAGCATACTTTGTGTTATTGTTCTTTGCTTAATTATACTTTGAAGATACTGCATTTATTACAAATTAAAGTTTATGGTAACTCTACTTTGAGCAAGTCTATCACTGCTATTTTTTCCAACATTTACTAACCTCATGTATGTGTCATATTTTGGTAATTCTCACAATATTTCAAACTCTATCATTATTATTATTACTATATTGTTATGGTGATTGGTGATTATTAATGTTGCTATTGTAATTGCTTTAGGGTGTCAACAAATCACACCCATATAAAATGAAGAACATAATCAATAAATGATTTTGTGTATTCTGACTGCTCCATTGACTGGCTGTTCTGCTATCTCACTCCCTCTACTCAGTTTTTCCAATTCCCTGAGAAACAACAATATTGAAATTAGGCCAGTTAATAACCCTACAATGGCCTCTAAGTGTTCAAGTGATAGGAAGAGTGAGTCACATGTTTCTCATTTTAAATCAAAAGCTTAAAATTATTAAAATTATAAAGCTTAATGAGGAAGACACATCAAAAACCAAGAAAGGCTAAAAACTAGCCTCTTGCATCAAAGAGTTAGTTAGCCAAGTTGCAAATGAAAAGGAAAATTGCTTGATGAAAAATAAAAGTGCTCTTCCAGTAAACACACCAATGATAAGAAAGATAAACAGCTTTATTGTTGATATAGAGAAAATTTTAGTGGCCTGGATAGAAGATCAAGCCAGCCACAACATTCCCTTAAGAAAAAGCCTAATCCAGAGCAAAGCCCTAAGACTCTTCAATTTTATGAAGGCTGGGAAAAGTGAAGAAGATACAGAAGAAAGTGTGAAGCCAGCAGAGGTTGGTTCCTGAGGTTTAAGGAAAGAAGCTGTCTCCTTAATATAAAAGTGCAAGTGCTGATGTAGAAGCTTCAAGTTATCCAGAAGATCCAGCTTAGGTAATTAATGAGGGTGACTACAGTAAACAACAAATCTTCCAAAGAGTTTTCTATTGGAAAAAGATACCATCTAGGACTTTCATAGCTGGAAAGGAGAAGTCAGTGCCTGGCATTAAAGCTTAAAAAGACAGGCTGGCTCTCTTAATAAGGGCTAATGCAGCTAGTGACTTTAAGTTGAAGCCAATGCTCATTCCAAAAAACCTAGGGCCCTTCAGAGTTATATCTATTCTGGGCTGCTGTATTGGTATTGTCTCCTGGATAAGGAGAGGGTGTGGCCACAGAGAGCCAAGCACAGCAATTCTGATCCTCTGCATGGTGAAAAGGGAGGAAACATAGGGGCTGGGATTGGAGTCTGAGGCAAGTCTCTGCTCTTGCCAGATGGACAGGCACTATGGCTCACAAAATGGACTATGGTGTGGTCCTCCTCCACTTCTAGGCTGAGGCCTATGTAGAAGACAGCACCTTGATTATACAGACTTTGATGGAGGCAATTCAGATCTTGGAGGTGCCACCTACCAATTAGGCCACAGCAGCTGGGCCAAATGCTAGTCCCCAGAATTTACAGTGGCCCAAATGGTACCTATGATTTCTCTCAGGCTCTCAATGCCAAGGAGTTACTCAATGTGCCCCCTAAAGCAGGCTATAAATCCAAGAATGCCACCCCAAAGGGCCAAAATTCTGCCTACATTTTTTTCCCAGGCAGCAGACACCTATGTGTAAACTGTTAATGAGTTTGAGCTGCTCTTTAACGCCTAGAACACCACTACTAAGGTGGGCCCAAATGCCACCTACAATTTTTCTGTCTCTCAAGGCCAGTGAGATAGCCAACACTTTGCCTAAGACAGCCTTTAAGGCTTGGAATGATACCACTAAGGCCCAAGCAGCTGATACCCAGGCTCAGAATATTAAGCAACCCAAGAGGGCCACTTCACAGACTGAAATACAGATCAACCTAGGTGTCCCTGAATCTGATGGTGCAGCTGTGCAGATACCAGCAGTTGCTTTCCAGGATCAGACTCTGGAGTCCAAGACTATAATTCAGGGCAAGAGGGCCTACAAGATTAATAACTTGAATGTGGATGAGAACAGAAGTGGGGATCAGAGATGGACTCCACTGGCTACAGGGACCTGGAGGTCTACACCTCAGTTACTACTCACCTGTTACTACTCAGAACCTACATAGTGTACCCCCCAGTGTGCTCTGGCAGACCCCTATGGCCTAGCAGAACCCATCAGGTAGACCCTACCAGCACATCAGTGCCTCCCAGCAAGACAGACCCCACAGCCTGGCAAAACTCAGTTGCTTGGCAGAACTCCATTGTCTGGCTTGGTACGGTTGTCTGGCTGAACCCACTAGCTTGGCAGAATCCACCTAGAACGCAGAACCCACCAAGCTGGCATGGTACTCCAGATTGACAAAGCCCTCCTGACTGGTCCCTACAACCCTACTGGCTTCTACCACCTGATTGGTCACTTCCCACTGTGCTGGGAGCCTCACAGTCCTCGCTGGATGACACAGTCAAAGCAAGGAAATGGCAGCATTTGCACAGCTCCTGCCATACAAAAAGAAACCGGTATCTTCTGCTACTGCTGCTGTTTCCCATCTTAGGGTTGAACCCATTACTCTTAGCTAGGCCTCCAAATGCTCCAAACCAAACCGAGAGTTCTTTACTGATGCCACATAAAGACCATACCCTTAGCCCTAGTATAAAGACTTCAGATTAAATCACTAAAAAAGTTTCTCTCAGTACTATCCCTTTAAAAACATATAGAACCATAGGAAAGATTATAAGACAATTAAGGGCCCTTGAGCTAGGAATTAGTGTAGCCCAAAGGAAAAGAGCTTTATCTAAAGATAAGGCATAAGCAGGGGCAGAACTTAAGTTACTACCTGTGCCTTTGCTGATTAATGGCAAATGGTGGTTCCCTCCCTGAGGCCTATATTCCATGAATGTCCTTGCAACACTAACACACACATTCCCTTATACTGGTGTCTACAATAAGAATGGACAAACAATAGTCAAATATAAGAATAACAAGGTATTATTAAAAAAAAAAAAACACTGCCGTTTTTACGAAGGCTTCCTAGGGCAGGGCCCCCATAGTGCTTAGGTACACAGTTACAAAGAAAAAGCCTATGCAAACAACTTAAATACTACTTCTACAAAATAGATAACACTTCCCGTTATTGAGATTAATGTGCTAGACAGGATGACTCCTAGCTGGTTTATTAATAACACAGCTTATATATTAAAGTTCAACTCTATATGTAACTTACTAACCTAAGCCTTTTTAGTTATCTTGTTTTTTTCCCTTACCAATCAAAGCAACTTATCACTACAAGTCATCTGCTGTAAAAACAAAAAAAATCTGCCTTTTGATCACATATCACTCATCGCATATAAATAAAGACACTGAGACTGGCAGAGAGATGATGCCTGCCCAGTGATCAGAAATAATTTCTTGGCTCTCTCATTCCTCTCACTGACACCATCCATCCGTCGGGGATCCCTGGGCCAGCTGGAGCAGCCTCTGGCACCACTGACTAGTCACGCTTATCTGACTGGCAGAACTTGTACCCCTCTCCCACCTTGCATGCCCCACAGAACGTGGGTGCCTCACATCCCTAATATGTGGCCCTTCTTCAGGAAAGAACAAGTTAGTTAAATACCTGATGCTTAAAGATTACACCAAGGTGCCCATCATACACTGAGAAATGCTGAGGCATATCATCCATGAATACACTGAGTTTATCCTGAGAAGAAATTTGGTATTCAACTGAAGGAGATTGACAAAAACACCTGTATATTCTCATCAATACCCCAGAGCGTCTGGCTGGCATACTGGGAACAATGAAAGACACACCCAAGCCCAAAAACACTATCTTAGCGATGTGGACATCATCTTCATGAATGGCAACCATATCAGTGTAGTTGTCCTCTGTGAGGCACTACAGAAGATGGTACTGCATTCTGCAGTGAGACTCCTCTCCTTGGAGAACGAAGGAAATTTCTCTCTTTTAAGTTTGTAAAGCAAAAGTGCCTGGGTTACAGATGAGTGTCCAACAATAACCCTCCTGAGTGTGAGTTCCTCTGGGGCCTCCATTCCTACCAAGAAACTAGCAAGATGAATGTACTGAGATAGAGGTTCAGAAGAGAGATCCTTGCAACTAGACTTCACAGTACATGGAGACTGCAAATGAAGCCTAGGATGCTCTGGATGTTGCTGAAGCTGAGGCTGAGGGCCAGTCTGAAGGGAAAATCTATATGGGGATTAGAGATGAGGTTGTATCTGGGCCCTGGAGCTGAGATGACGTTGAATTTGAACTGCTAACCTGGGATGAGGAAGGAGATTTTGGTGATTGTTAGAATCCCATTTATCTTCTGGGCCAGATACTACCAGAATTCCCACTCCAGGTTTTATCAGACCTTCACTGGCCCCATTATTGGCTCTGGTGATAAAACCAATGCCAACTTTGCTGCCAACTTTGGTGCCATTGGTTTATTCTAGGTTGAGTGAGATGTTGATATTGCTAATTGGTTGCAACAGTCTTTCCTTTGAATGAGGTTGAAGCCTCATATTCCTTCTAAACACAGCTATCTAGAGGGCCACATTCTATTGACTGAAAGTGCATTCAAGATGCTTACTTGCTGTTCCTTGTTTGTTGCTTTTTTTTTCCCCTGGTGTGCTGTCAAATTTTGGTATCAGAGATAAACTTTGAAACGGCAAAGTGAAAAAAAAAAAAAGTTCTGTTCTGCCTATGCTCTATAAATAGAAGAAAACTATCTGGATGACACCCATCTGTTTACAATATGGTCTACTGAATATTCCAAGCCCACTGTTGAGACATACTTCTCAGAAACAAACAAACAAACAAAAAATAAAGATTCCTTTCAAAATATCACTGTTCATTGATAATGCACATGATCACCCAAGAGCTCTGATGGAGATACACAGTGAGATTAATGTTGTTTCCATGCTCCTAACACAGCATCCATTCTGTAGCCCATGGATCAAGGAGTAATTTTGACTTTCAAGTATTATTATTGAAGAGACACATTTTTGTGAGACTACAGCTGCAATAGATAATGATTCCTCTAATAATGATTCCTATAATGTATCTAAGCAAAATAAATTAAATACCTTCTGGAAAGGATTCACCATTCCGTATGCCATTAAGGATATTTCTGATTCATGGGAAGAGGTTAAAATATCAGCATTAACAGGAATTTGGAATGGGGTTGATTCTATCCTACATGGAGGATTTCGAAGGATTCTAGACTGATGTGGAGGAAATAACTGCAGATATGGTAGAAATAGCAAGACAGAATTAGAACTGGAACTTGAAGATGTGACTGAATTGCTACAATCTCATAATGAAAGTTTAACAAGTGAGGAGTTAATTTTTATGGATGAGCAAAGAAAGTGGTTTCCTGAGATGAAATCTACTCTTGGTGAAGATGCTGTGAAAACTACTGTAATGACAGCAAATCATTTAGAATATTACACAATGTTAGTTGATAAAGCAGTGACAGTGTTTGAGAAGACTGATTCCAATTTTAATAAATGCTCTACTATGGGTTAAATGTTATTATATAGAATCACACACTGCAGAAATATCATTTGGGAGAGGAACAGTCAAAGAATGTTGCAAATTTTACTGTTATTTTACGAAATTGCCACAGCCCCTCTAACCATCAGCAACCACCACCCTGATCAGTCAGTAGCCATTAACTTTAGGCAAGACCCTCCACCAGTGAAAAAATTATGACTCACTGGATGCTTAGATGATGGTTAGCATGTTTTTGTAATAAGGAATTTTTTAATCAAGGTGTGTACATTTTTCATACCTAGTGCTATTGCACAGTTAATAGACCAGTGTAGTGTAAATATAACTTTTACATGCACTAGGAAATTTAAAAAATCATTTGACTGGCTTTATTGCAATTTAAACTTTATTGCATTGGTCTGTAACCAATCTTCAGTTATCTCTGAGATACACCTGTACAGGCTAGATCATTCTCTATTTAATTCACCTCCCATGCAGTGATATCTTTCTCTCCTTTGAGATTACATAGCACTTTTCAGTATCTCTGTTTAGGCACTTATGACTTTCTGTTGTCTTCTATTCCTCCACTATAATGGAAGCTCTTTTAGGGACCTGGATTTTTTATGTTTGTATTCTTCAGAGTTCTTTGTATATAGGAGGGGTAAAATAGTTGTTGAAAAAATAAATAACTTGGGTGACCACAGATTCATTCACAAAATCCAAAGTGATGGGAGGTAGTTTATGTAACAATAGACAGTTTTAAGATGAAATAAAATAGTATTAGAAAGTTGATAATATAAATTGTTGTATTTTAAGAAATGATACAAACTAAAAAAAAGAAAAGTCACTGAGATTTTTATTCAGCAAGTATTTATTTTATTCTTTACGATTTTATTTATTTACTTGAGAGAGAGAGAGAGAGAGAGAGAGAGAATCTAAAGCAGACTCTGCACTGAGCACAGAGCTTGATGAGGGGCTTAATCCTACAGCTTTGGGATCATTACCTGAACTGAACCAGAGTCAGACACTTAACCAACTGAGCCACCCAGGTGGTCCTATTCAGCAAGTATTTAATTGAGCTCAAGCAGTAGACTATTTTATAGGAACAGAGGCTATTAAGATGAATAGTACATGGTGTCAGTCCTACAGGATCATGTTAATCTCATGCAATGTGTGCTTTTTATTGTGTGTGTGTGGTTAACTCTACAATGGGTTATTAAAGGAAGCCAGGCATGTTTGTGATTATGGTGTTAATCTTAAAAGAATTTTGCACAGAGAGAAACTATGTCTATCTAAAACCATTCCCATGGTGCTGTCTCCCTACTAATTTCTGAGCATGGACAATTAGACTGGATCACCTTTCAATTGCTTCCCCTCTAAAGTACTTACTGTGATAATGCAACTTTAGAAGAGTCAATATAAATTCCATTAATGTGCAACTTGCTTACTAGGAGTTTGCTAACTTCAACAACTATCAAAATAGCTGTTATGAACAGTATTATTTCTATACATAAAATGAATCACACATCTCATATTTCTACACTCAGATCATCTATATATAAATGTACAATTATATATATATATATATATATATATATAAATTTTTTTTATTCTTAGAATGTGTATGGGACCATTAAAAGTTAAGATATATTTTTTACCATTCCAACTGGTGTAAGGTGGTATCTCCTTGTGGTTTTGATTGTATTTCCCTGATGGGAAATGATATGGAACATTTTTTTCATGTGTCTATTAGCTATGTTGATGAGGATGTGGAGAAAGGGGAACACTCTTACACTCTTGGTGGGAATGCAAGCTGATACAGCTTGGAATTCTGGAAATTCCACTATGGAAAATAGTATGGAGTTTCTTCAAGATGTTAGAAATAGAGCTACCCTACAACCCAGCAATTGCACTGCTGGGTATTTACCACAAAGACACAGATGTAGTGAAAAGAAGGGACACAGACACCTGCACCCCAATGTTCATAGCAGCAATGTCCACAATAGCTAAACTGTGTAAGGAGACAAGATGCCCTTCCACAGATGAATGAATAAAGAAGGTGTGGTTCATATATACAATGGAATATTACTCAGCCATCAGAAAAGATCAATATCTACCACTTATATTGACAAAGATAAAATTGGAGGGTATTATGCTAAGTGAAATAAGTCAATCAGAGAAAGACAATTATCATATGGTTTCACTCATATGTGGAACATAAGGAATAGTGCAGAGAACAATAGGGGAAGGGAAGGAAAACTGCAGGGTAAAAGATCAGAGAGGGAGGCAAACCATATTAGACTCTTGACTCTGGGAAACAAATTGAGGGTTGTGCAAAGGGAAGTGTGGGTGGATGGGGTAACCTGATGATGGGTATTAAGGAGGGCACATGATGTCATGAGCACTGGGTGTTATTCACAACTAATGAGTCATTGAATAATATATAAAAAACATGATGTACTATAAGATGGCTAATTAAATTTAAATTAAAAACGAAATAAAGTTAAGTTATAAAAGATCAGTACTGTTCTGTGGTTATAAAATTTGGTCTCTAATTATATTTGACTTCATAGTTGGACTTTTAGGGAGATGGAGGTTCCTCAGAATATTTAATTGAAGGCATCTGCTGAAAGGGTTTATGTTCATGAGTGAGAAGATAATGGTAGCTCACAGGGTAAATTCCCACATTATCTTTGCTTTTCATCACTAATGAACATTTCATTCATTAGACTACTCAAGATTTTGAACATTATTTCCATTGTTCTTCAAATAGGCTTCAGAATACTTTCTCCTTTCCCCCTTACTACCCTGAACCTTGCCAAAAACTCAAATCGGAATAACTTTAAAATTATTTTCTGCTAACACACTATTAAGTGTTTGGGAAGCATAGACTAATATAAATTGTTTCTTTAGGGAAAAAATGCCTTAACCAGTTTGGCTTACTATAATAAAATGCCATAAACTGCATAGATTGTAACTAACAGAAATTTAATTTTTTATAGTTCTAGAGCCTGAAAGTCCAAGATTGGTGTGCCTATGTAGCCTGGTTCTTGTTAAAGTGGTTTTCTGGTTTGTGGACTATTAATTCACATGTCAGAAAGAGGGTGAGAGAACTCTCTGGGGTACTTTTTATAATCTTATTAATTAATCCTATTCCTGAAGGCTCTATCCTCATGAGCTAATTAACTTCCAAAGACCTCCAAATATCATGACATTGTGGGTTAGGATTTCAACACAGAGTTTTGGAGGAACACAAGAATTCAGTTCATAAAATAATTTTTCTAACAGAAATCCCTGAAATGCATCTTATAACACTGTCCTTTGCATCGAAATTACTAACTCAACAATGCTGTGAAGAGTTGTCACTGATAATAATAATAAGCAATAACAATACTATTTACATAGCTCCTTTCATCTTGAACATTCTAAAAACATCCTATAAAAGAATAATTTCTGATGAGTAACCATCTCTGGGGAAAATTTGGAAGCCATTTACCAGCTGGCCATCGGTTAGAGACAGGAAGTAAAGAGCATGTTTCCCAGGAGAAACTGCAGGATATACAATGCAATTACCTAATTTTGAGTATGCTTAGGACACTGGAGCTAGTTAATATCTATATCCTTAAAAGAGTGGCATTGGATAATTAGTTAGTACAAAGTGATCAGGACTTCATTTGTACATCTTAGCTAAAAAACAAAGTTTCCAATAACAGTGTCTTCACAATTGCTGATTCAGTGCTGCTTGAACACTGAATTATGGTGTGAAGCAGTTAAGAGATGTGACAATTTCTTATCTGAGAATATAATGTACACACACATACACACACACACACACACACGCATACACAAAAGAATATAAAAAGTCTGTGGATTTATTGAGTGGATTTGCAAATGCAGTAATATGTCCTAACACTAATTGCCAACAATTAATTTTACAGTGCAGCTTCCCTGCTTCTTGATTCAACAGAGCAGGTGTACCCCATTACATGAGGATTCACCAATGAGAAATTCACCATAATGGAAAAGTAGGGAATAAATTCAGTATATGTTTCCAGAGGACTCACATGAAGATAAAATTTCCAGCATACAGCTTCCAGGAGCATATACAAAATGAGATCTCCAGTTGTCTGTACCTTGCCACAAAAACAGCAGGGTGTGACCAGCTGCTACTCATATCTCCCACAGCCTGATCTTGGATGTGCCATCAAATCTAGGCTGTGGCAGTAGGGGAGAAGTTGCCTATATGAAGCAAGCATTTGAAATTAAAGCAAGATGGAATGACCAGGGCTTCCTGAATCCCATGCCTGAATTGAGCCATGGCTTTAGGCAGGTGGCAGATGTTCAGAGAACCTCTTGTGCTATAATCACCTAGAGGCAGGAACAGCAGAAAAAAAAAATAGGAACACGTTCCTAACATTCAAGGGAAAAAGATAATTTATTTTATAGAAATCTGCTCTACAAGCAAGTTTTCTGGGTGGTAACTTAATTAAATGAAGTAATGATCAAATATGGTGAGTTCTGCTGCTGATTAAATGACTAAATATTGGAAAGGCAACAATAGTGAAAAATAACTATGAGCATTTAATAAAATAGTTAATGGGAAAAATAAATACCCCTCAAATAGTTCAGGTAGAAAATAAACATTTTATTCATTTAGTATATAGATTTCACGTCCTTATTTCCAGTGATGTTTTAATGCTAATATTGGAGTATGAGGGTACTCTTATCTTCCCAACTCCCACCCCATCCTATTAATTAGTATAGAATCTTAGGAATGTAAACTGGTACAGCCACTTTGGAAAACAGTGTGGAGATTCCTTAAAAAATTAAAGATAGAGCTACCCTATGACCCTGCAATTGCACTACTGGGCATTTACCCCAAAGATACGGAAGTAGTGAAAAGAAGGGCCATATGCACCCCAATGTTCATCGCAGCAATGGCCACAATCGCCAAACTGTGGAAAGAGCCA
>PITA01027975.1:0-20099 GCA_004023965.1 Spilogale gracilis | reverse complement strand
CTAGACACCTGAGGCTCCCTTCTGCCATGATTTCACATGAAACCCCTCATTTTGCCCTCAGGTTCCTTCTGCCCTCCGTGGCTTTCACTTTTCCAAAGAGAAATGAATACAGGTCCAAGTGATGACCAATCATGGGAATTTCTAGAAAAGCTACTGTTTCTCCTGATACAAGAATCAGATGACTATAACTCATCTCATCTCAATGCCCACTCTTCCTGTTCTGAAAGTCTGCCCTGTAGCCATGAGCCCAGGGCAATAAGAAATCCAGAAATATATTATTTGGGGACTTAATAAAAGCCAAAATGTGTCAACCTTGTAACACCCATTTTTTAATTGATGTATAGGTCACAAGCAATACTGTATTAGTGTCGGGTATATAACATAGTGATTCAACAGTTACATAACATTATCATATGGTCACCACCATAAGCGACTTACCATCTGTCACCATACAAAGTTATTACAATTATTACTGACAATATTCTCTATGATGTACTTTTGTATCCTATGACCTATTCACTTTATAATTGAAAATTTGTACTTCTTAATCACCCTCACCTATTTCACATTTTACCTAATTTCTGCTTTAAATTTAATTTTGTGATAACTGAACATTTGGATCTGAAGTTTGGATCTAAGCTTAAACCTAGGGAGAAGAAAACAGGAGAGGGAATACATTTGACAGACTCATCACCTCCCCCCTCCAGAATCCTTTAGAATTCCTCCAAAAATCACTTTTTAAATTATCATTTTAGGTGAATTTCAATCAGGATTAAAATCTCTTAGTTTCTTTGTTTTTGTTAGTTTTTATTTTTTTCCTAACTAAATATTTGGTAGGACCTTGCAAGGAATACCATATCAGATATCATATTAGTTTTATTTTGTTGTTGTAACAATTTGCCACAAATTAGTGACTTAAAGCACCACAACTTCATAATTTTACAGTTCTAGAGGCTAGAATTTGAAAGGGGTCACAGGGCTAAAATCCAGCTGTGTTCCTTCTACAGAATGTATTATCTTCTTTTCCAATTTCTGGAAACATCTGCATTTTTCTTATTTTTTTTTCCTTTTTTTATATTTTTTTGACATTATTTTTAAATTGAAGTATAGTTGACATACAGTGTTACATTAGATTCAAGTGCACAACATAGGGATTTGACAAAACTATACTTTATGCTCTGCTCACCCCAAGCATACCTACTATCTGTTACCATACACTGCAATTACAATACCACTCACTATATTCCCTGTGCTGTACCTTTCATCCTCCTGACTTACTCATTCCATAACTGGAAGACTGTAGCTACTATTCCCTTTCATTCATTTTACCAATCCCTCCATACCCCTTCCCCTCTGGTAATCATAAGTTTGTTCTCTGTATTTATGGGTCTTTTTCTTCTTATTTATTTATTTATTTATTTCAGATTTTATTTATTTATTTGACAGATCACAAATAGACAGGGAGGCAGGCAGAGAAAGAGGGGAAAGCAAGCTTCCTGCTGAGCAGAGAGCCTGATGTGGGGCTTGATCCCAGGACCCTGAGATCGTGACCCGAGCTGAAGGCAGAGGCTTAACCCTCTGAAACCCGCTGAGCCACCCAGGTGCCCCTGCTTATTTATTTTTTAATTGATTTTTAATTTTTTTTTTTTTTTTTAGATTCCACACATAAGTGAAATCACATGGTATTTGTCTTTCTCTGCCTGACTTATTTCATTTAGCATAATACCTTCTGGATCCACTCATGTTGTTGCAAATCATTTTTTATGGTTGGGTAATATTCCATTCTATATGTAAACATACATATACACCACACCTTTTTTATTCAGTTATCTATCGATGTACATCTCGGTTGCTTCCATATCTTGGCCACTGTAAATAATTCTGCCATAAAATTAGGAGTATATATACCTTTTTGAATTAGTGCTTTTGTTTTCTTTGGGGCTACTCAGTAGTAGAATTAGTGAGTCATATGGTATTTTTATTTCAAATTTTTGAGGAACTTCAATACTGCTTTCCACATTGGAGGCATGAATTTATTCCCACCAACAGCGCATGACAGTTCCCTTTACTCTACATTCTTGTTAGCACTTGTTATTTTTTATTTTTTTGATTTTAGCCATTCTGACAAGTGTAAAGTGATATCTCATTGTGGTTTTGATTTGCATTCCCCGGATGACTGGTGATGCTGAACATTTTTCCATGTGCCTATTGTATATCGCTGGAAAAATATTTAGGTCCTCTGCTTATTTTTGAATCAGACTCTGTGTGTGTGTGTGTGTGTGTGTGTGTGTGTGTCCTGAACAGTGCCTGAAACATAACGGGCACTCAGGGCATATTTACTGAAAGAATAATGAGGTCCTCGAATACCAAGGAACATGGTATACATATCACAGATTGAAATTTTATCTTATCACTTACTATATGGGTTACCTTGGGAAAGTCACTTAATATATTTGGCTCTCATTTTCTTGGTATATATAATGGGCCTTCTTATAGAGTTGTTGTGAGGATCAGCAATATGCAGGCAACGTGTTTTATAGTAACTGATTCATATTAAGTTCTTAATAATATATATCATTATTATTATTGCTATCACCATTATTAATATTATTTCCCTTAGGTATTGGATGATAGTAATATATTTTTATAATTAAATTTTTAAAAATGAGTTGGTAATATTCATATATTTTTATGATTAAATTTCATATATTTTTATGATATTCATATATTTTTATGATTAAAATTTTAAAAATGAATTGGTAAATAAGAGGATGAATAAGTAAATAAGAGGGAGAGGTATCACTCAGAAAGGACAATGATTCTGCAGGCATACGTTGACAAGGTAAGTGTTGTGATCCTAAAAATAGTCTTAAGTTCTCATAAAAAACAACTTCAAGACTAAGAGACACATTTGGTTCAGATAGCTTGACAGTATTTGTAGACAGTTGACGGCCATTGTTATGAACATGAAACAGAATTAATACCTCCTCAACATCTTGAAATGATGTTTGCCATAATACAGGATTTGCTGAAAGGACACACAGCAAAATAGACTGGGAAAAATACTAAGTTGATCTGGAATAATAGTAAAATTGAGGTTGATGGTTTCTTAAAAATTTCAACTAACATAAAATGTGTAAATGTCATTCCAAAGAGAATTATGGAGAATCATTTTTTCTATTCACTAAAGAAGCTGTAATAGTATTAATAACATGTTTCTTACATTTACTGAAGTGAAAAGCTTCTACAGCATTATAAAATGTATGAACATGGTATAATAACAGAAGTCTTATCTTCTTCATATTAATTTGATTCTATGCTTTAATGCATTTGAAAGCACCTACCTTGAAGAGAGACTAGGTATACAAATTTCAGTCTTCAAAATATGACAAGACAGGTTTTACTAAATTTAAGTAAAACCAATATGTAAAAGAAATTTAATTTACTCAATTTATACATTCAAAGGGCTTACAAAGAAACTTTGCTTTACAAAATGACTTGCCACCATATTTCTGTTCATTAATAATCTGACTCTAAAACACAGTGTTCAAATCAATGTAGGTGTCACTCTTACTTTATTTGATATTGGTTAGAAACCAATTCAATAATTGTATTCAGTTTTAAGAGTCATATTTAAGGGGGGTTCTATGTTCTTAAAGAGGGTCACTAATAATCTGGAAAGCATTCAGTGGAAGGCAAGGACAAAACAGTAATAAAACCCTTGAAACCATGCCATAAGAAATACATTTAACATAAATTTAAAGACACACAGATATAATGGAGGTTATTGGGAATGGGATTAAGCTGTTTGAATGACTATCTATATAAGAAATTATGAGTAATGCATGCAGTTTTAGAGGACAAGTTTAGGATGGCGGGCAGAAACTACTGGGCATATATACAGGTAAACATATAGATAGATATTGCAGAAACCAGGCCCACATACATTTGAAGGGGTACACATGTGAGGTCTTGTACTAGAAGCAAATGGCCATCATGTCAAGTTTGTGATGGGCAACAAGGTTGTGAGAATGTGATAGAGAAGATCATCTACTATGACTACTATAGTCCTTTCTAATATTAAATTGGTGATTAGTTAATTTACAAAAAAACACAAAGTATAACTCCACAGACAACAAACTGATTCTCTAGTTCTTATTGTTGGTAGAGGTTAAGGAAATATTGATGGCAGTTTCAAGAGTAGACCCAAAAATGTCTAAAGCATTGGCAGTCTTGTTAGAGTGATCAGAAAATCTCTGCAGGTGACGCTTACGAAGGACGTATAAACATGACCCATTTTCTAAAATTAAAATCAGCTTCGCTTTCTAATCATGTCCTGTAAGATTTGAAAAGCAAAGTATCTAACATAAAGCAAGACCTATCAAACCTTCTTGGAATAAGAAAACACAGGCAGACAGGTGAGGGGATATTTGAATGGCTGGATGGTGGAAACAGATCAGTCAGCAAAGGAGGAAACAAATGGTGCTGGACAGGAAAGCATTTTAAATAATGCTCAGAAAAAAAGAAGGATATACTAGAAATTTAGTTTATAAAATAGATATTTTAGGCATTTCTGAAATAATGACCTCCATCTTAACTGGCAGTCAAGATGACAAAAGAATTGTTTATATCTATAAGGAGATAAGAAAAAAAAAAAAATAACCAGAGAAAGTAAAACTAAATAAATACATAAAGTAACTCACATTTAGTGGATATGGGGAAATAAACTTTAATGTCAACAGAATTAACAAGTTTAGATTATAAAATGTCCTGCAAATTTCTCTGTTTACTTGGTAAATTCATATTATTCATCTATCTATGCCAACGCCATTATCAGCAAATAGGTTGAGTATTGATTTTGCTTTTAGAGCACCTTGTGTATACCTCTGTCATAACTTATTTCACACTAGAGCAATTAACTTGTTTCTTATCTCTGTTATTCACTAGACTAGAAAATCATTTTGGATTAAGAGTGTTTTCTTTGCCTCTGAATCTCTGATCCCAAGCACTATTTCTGTAACATAGACAATACATAATAGATATGTGGTCAAATACCCCAATTCTCCCTTTGTCACTATTCAGGTGCTTGAAATTACATCCTAAAAAGGCATGCTTCATATTTTAGTTGTATCTGTTGATACTAACTATTCTCTGGGGAAAAAAAAATCGTAAATTCTTCTGGTAATATGCACAAATTACTTCCCATTGTAATAACAAAGATAAGATTGGTCACAGAATGTCTACTATGCACGAGGAAGTCTCTTTATATATATTACATTGAGTTCTCACAAAAAATGATGAATGTATGTGATTTTTAGCAGATAAGAAAAATGGAGATGCTGAGAAATTAAATGACTTGTCTAAAGTTACCCATCTGTAAATGACAACTGACTTCAATTCTCCCTGACTCCAAAGATACTGGTTTTCAAACAAGCCACAATTAAAAACAATTAATATTTTATTTTAAAGGAATTCTAAAAATACAGAAAAGTGAAAGTACAGTACACCGAACTCCCATTACCAGTTTCCTTAACTGTTAACATTTCACTGAATTTGTCCTCTCTTCTCTTCTTTCTTTCCCTTCTGTTTCTTTTCATTCTCTCTCCTTCTGTTTGTGTATGTGATACACCTATTATTATTAGTCTTTTTCTCAATGATTTGAGAGTAAGCTACCAAAAACTTTCTAGTGGCTATCAATTTCACCTAGAATAAAATTTATTACCCTTACTATGGCAATAAGGTTCTATAAGAACGGCCACAAACTGCTGCTCTAATCATCCTTCCTTTTGTTAAATCCACTCCACCTACTGGCATCCCTGCTGTTCTTCCCATCTTAGGGCCAGTGCACTTGCTGTTCTGCCTGCCTGAAATATTTCTCCCTAATTTCCATGGGGCTCACTCTTATTCTTCATTCTAGTTTCTCCTTCAACCACCTATAAAAGTCAGAGTTCTCCCAAGAAACGAAACCAATCTCTCTCTCCTGGTCAATTTCTATGTTTGTTTGTGTGTATAATGGATATATGAATGTATGTATATCTGTATCTATCTATCTATCTATCTATCTATCTATCTATCTATCTATCTATATTATATATATAATATCTTCATATATTTATATACACATGTATATATTTATATACATTTATGGAGAGAGAGTTTGATTTATTATAAGTAATTGACTCATGCAATTGTAGAGACTCAGGAGTCCAAAGGTATACAGTGAGACAGCTAAAGACCCAGGAGAGCCAAACATAGTTCGAGACTGAGCCTGAAAGCCAGAGAAGCAGAAGAGCTGATAATGTAAATTCCAGTCCAAGTCTGAGACTGAAGACAGGAGAAGACTGATATCTCAGCTTAAATGCCAGCAGAGTGGATTCTCCTTTACTCCATCGTTTTTGTTCTATGGAAGTGTCCAATGGATTGGATGAGGCCCACCCACATGGGGGAGGGCTCTCTCCTTTATTCAGTCTAACAATTCAAATGTTAATCTCACTGAGAAATACACTCATAGACACATCCAGAATTATGTTTAACCCAATATCTGGGTGCCCCATGACCAACTCAAGTTGGCACATAAAATTAATCATCACAGCACTTTATCTAAAATAGCAGCCCACATTTTTCTTCATATCATGTTGTTAAATTTCTGGCCATAGTGAAAACATTTTTATCTATGTACCTTCACTATTTATAAGGCTGGCCAAATTTTCTTTTGCAAAATTAATTTGCTTCTAAAAATAATTGCTGGGTCAAATTTCTCTTTCTGGCAAGTCTATCAAATCTCCTTTTATGTAGTTAAAATTCTTAGTTTGAGAACAGTTCGAAAAATAGCAATAACAGGTTGAAACACTCATATAGAGCTAAACAGTACTTTTATTGAAATGGCTTTTAAATAAGCAATAAAAATAACTTTTGCAGCATTTGGTTTTCAGTGAAGATAATGAGGAATGAAAACCAAATATCTATGAGTTCAGATTGCATTAACGTGTTAGTCTTGTTTGTTTGTTTTTACAGTGAGTATCTGAAATGTCAAACAGACAAAAGGAGCCTGGAAATCAATTTCGTTTTCTTGATCTGGCACCTCTCTTCACTACTGGCAAATTGCCTGATGTCTCTGTATATGGTGCTCCAAACACCCGCATTCCCTCCTTCCACCTGACCTATGTTTAGATCTCAATCCTTACTGTGGGATTTATGGCAAGGGTTTCTCTGGGCCTCAGTTTCCCCATTTCTTTTCTTTCTTGGAGGGGAGGGACAGAGGTAGAGGGAGAGAGAGAATTTTAGATGCTGGCTCACTCTTACAACCTTGACATGACATGAGCCAAAACGAAAGTTAGACGTTTAACTGACTGAGCCACCTAGTACCCCTCAGTTTTCCCATTTCTTAAAAAAAAAAAAAAAAAAAAAGGGCATATCACCAACTTCACACGTTTATTATGAGGACAAAATGAGAGACTGTATGCAAAGTAAACAAAGCACACAGTAAATACCGTACTATTACTTCTGCCCCATCTCTTTCTCCAGGACATAATAGGATGGCAAAAGTACTGGAAGTTCTAGGCAGAATACCTAATTAAAATTGGACATGGATTTTGAGCTGCAATGTTCTCAAGAATTTCAACCCCTGTGTAAATAGGAACATGATAATAGTGAATGGTAAACACGGTTCCTCTGTTGCACCCTCACCAGCTTCCCTCCAACCTTATGCATTACTTATCCAGTTAATAAGATCAGTATTTGCTCAAACTAGAAATCGAAGAGGTATTTATTTCTCAGTCTTCTTCATCACGCAGATTGTTGGTCAATAGGCCTGCCCATTTTATCCCAGAAATGTCTCTGTAATTTACACCCTCTTCCAGAACCCACACTGCTTCTTCCTCAGCTCAGCATTTCAGCAATTCTTATTTACTAGCTTGGCCTTCCTCCTTCTAATTTTAACTCCTCCAATCCAACTGCTTTAAAACTATCAATGTTGTTCAAACTCTGCTTGTGTTGTTCCCTAGAGCAATGGATTCTTGATGACCAGAGGATACATTAAAACAAACACTAAACTTCAACCTATTGTGCACGCTCCTTTAAGATCTGGTCCTAACTTACCTATGCAATCACATGTTCTCTTACCCCGAGTCTCCTATACTACACTCCTTTCATAGCTGATTGCTCTGAACCTGCTCTCATCTACGCCTCAACTCCATCTTTGCATGTTTCTCCCCAACCACCCAGTCTAAAGTAGTCCTTCAGATATTTTATCACATCACTCTGTTTTATTACCTTAACATGTATCTCCAATGGATATTTTCTTGCCTATTAGTTTATGTAGTATCTCCTTCTGCCAGAATACCAATCCCAAAAGAACAGTTGACCCTATTTTTTCAGTCATGCAATCCTGGTACCTACAAAATTATCTATTTGATGAATGAATGAATGAATGAATGAATGAATACTGTGTCTGACTAGTTACCTTTACTTCCTCTACTGTTGGTCAATTAACAGCCATTTTTAATCATCATTATTACGGACTATTTGTACAGGCTACAGAAGGATGTAATAAGAGATTACTGTGCTCCCTAATATTTGTGTTCTCTTCATCCTGGCCACATAGCTGGTCTGCACTTCCCAGCTACCCTTGCAGTTAGATATGGTCATGTGACATTCTGGCCAATGCAATATGAACAGAAGTGATACTGACCACATCCAGGCTCCATATGCAATCTTTGTCCTTCTTCTTCATTCAGCAGATGAATGGAAATGTGTCTAGGGATCTACATAATGGTGAAGCCACAAGACAGAAGAAGGCTGGGCACTTAAAGGACTGATTAGAGCTGTTGACCCCATCCAGCAACTACATTAGACTGTGATTTAACTTGTACATTTTTATTTCATTATGTCATTGGGGTTTGAGGAGTAATTTGTAATATAGTTAGCCTATCTTGATTAACACAATAGTTTAGTGAGAGCATGTGTCCTGCCACCTCCAACTAAACTGTGAGCTTCTTAAGGTCAAGGGTCATGACTAATTCAATTTTAAATATTCACCTCCTAGGAAAATCACAAATATATATGATATGCTGACCAAAGATAGATAATTGTAATATTTATCTTTTTTCTGAATTCTCTCTGAAATATATTTACTCTCAAATGGCAACAAAAGTCCCCTGTCCTGTGGTAGTCTTTTCTTAACCAAAGTGAAACAAAAATGAGATTTCCAGTATCTGTGTGAGGTAATAAAGAAAAGATCAGAGACCCACTTTTAAAAACCGGTTTTCCCACTTATGAACTTTGAGACCTCAGCAGGTTATTTTCCCTCTGTAAGTCTTAATTTCTTCATCTGTAGATGGAGATAATAATTACTATGAAACTAGAGATAATGTGCATAAATCATATAGCAGTGCAAGACAAATATGCTAGTCATAGTACCATACTGATAATAATTAATTTTCATAATAACAAGGCAAAAATGTATACTTCTCCATGGAAACTGCAGAAGAAAGAGTAGTCTTCTCCAGTGGAATATTTGGAAGATAGTTAAGACTTGTAAAATTTATTGCATGGAAGGGAAGTTTTACCATCTCTCTGAGGTTTTGGTCATGGTCTAATGCTTGTGGGGACTCAGACAGCATATGCTTTGGTAGAAGAAAGCTGATGGTAGCTCAAAAACAGTGCAGGCACTCCAGGGATTTACCAAGGGCTTAGGTCATTTGTAAGCGGCAGTGACTGACCTAGCCACTGAGAATATGACAGACAGGAAATCAGAGATTTGGGGATTATAAGAAGTGAGTGATAACAACAGGAATTCCCAAGTTGTTCTTCAAAATCCTCTGGTATTGCATCTATTATTTGTAAGTGGATACTTCTCAGAAAAATGACAGCAAATCCCGCCATTGGTAGTGAGATTTCAAGCTGTAGTTTTCTCTAGAGAGATTTATTCAGAATAAGCCTTTGAATCATTTAAAAGCAAACCAGGCAAATCCTCATGTATTTTCCCCCCAGGAAATCACCCCATTTCTAAGGGTAAGATTGGATGAGATATACAGCAGCCAATATTGACTTACTGAAGATGTTATCAAATCATCTGTCTTTTCTCATAATGGTATTAGAAGATAGAGATACATTATTCTACTGAGTCTTCAAAGGAGGTAGAAAAAATATAATATGCAATTTTAACGTGGGGTAGAAAATTTGAAGTTGACATGAAATCGGCTTTTGATGTACTATTTAGAATCCATGTCCTGGGCTGCAGAAAAGTATTAGGATTGTTTCCTATGCTGGAGTGTAAGCTTCTAATTTTAAGATAGATCTAGAGAAATCCAGGACCAAACAATCATGGTAATAGCATGAATAGCTCCATCGCTACCTGCCTGTGGTGGAGAACCTCTCAGTTTAAAAAGCACTTTCACTGGCATTACTTAGTGCAATCCCACAAGAAAAACACTGCCAGACATCATGAGAACTTTACAGAATCAATGTCATGTCCATCAAGAACTGAGGATGTGAAGTCCAAAGTATTGAGGAAGAGTGCTAAACAGTCCCTATTTTGTTTTCTATGAAGCACATGCCTTCCCCATCAGAGAGCAAGCATTGCAAGAGGTGAATCCAGATAGAGTAAAAGAAGATAGATGTATTTGGAATCCCAAACAATGCCTAGTATTTTGTTGATCATGATAGAAGTAAGATTAGTTTAGGAAGATTATACATGATTTGGTATTTTATAAAAAAACTTTGGTTTCAAAGAATTAAAAGTACTGGAAAATACAACATAAGATAGCAATCTCATTTTACTGGTAAGGAACGTGAAGATCAGAGAATTCTTGATTAAGAATTCAAAAAGGGGGCGCCTGGGTGGCTCAGTGGGTTAAAGCCTCTGCCTTTGGCTCAGGTCATGATCTCAGGATCCTGGGATCCAGGCCTGCCCGCATCAGGCTCTCTGCTCAGCAGGGAGCCTGCTTCCTCCTCTCTCTCTGCCTGCCTCTGTGATCTCTATCTCTATCAAATAAATAAATAAAATATCTTAAAATTTTTTTTTCAAAAAGGGAAAGTGGCCAAGGGGTGATAAGAGATCCATCCAAAAACCTGTGCCATCTTGTTCTGCAAGGGAACTTCCTTAATTTGCAGAGGTGGGGAAAGTATAAGTGTAGAAGGTCCTCACCTCTCATAGCACAGGTCACTAAATAATATGTGAAACTTATCACTCAAGACTTAGCAGTATAATTATTTCATTTAGTGATGTGGAATTAATGACCACAAGAAATAACAAGACAAACTCATAGAGTTAAAGTAGTTTCTTCTAAACAGTAAGACTGGAATGCCTGGGTGCCTCAGTTGGTTAGGCGACTGTCTTTGGCTTGGGTCATGACCCTGGAGCCCCAGGATCAAGTCCTGCACTGAGTCCCACGTCAAGTCCCACATAGGGCTCCCTACTCAGCAGGGAGTCCGCTTCTCCCTCTAACCTCTCCCCTCTCATTCTCTCTCTCTCTCTCTCTCTCTCTCTCTCTCTCTCTCTCTCCAATAAATAAATAAATCTTTAAACAGTAAGGCTGAGTATAGGGAGATACTTTTTTTTTTTTTTAAGATTACTGAAACCTAAAAGAAACATGAATAAAAAAATAAAGCTTAAATTGCAATACATTAGAACCTTGGGCATGGTGTCCTTTAGTAGGTCCAACTTTTATTAAGATGACTTTAGAAACATTATTCAAGGTTTCCAAAACTCCCATTAAGAAACAAAAAATCTGCATAGCAGTTTAACTATTATATTTATATTTCTTTCTATTTTCTTTTTACTCTATCAAATAGAGTCTTGTTGAAGAAAAATTACACATAAACATAACTTCTGCTGGCATTATAAAACACAAGACATAATTAAAGCCCGACTAATGTATTTACAATTATTGGATCAGGTGGTACAAAATGGAAGATGGTTAATAATCAAAATAAAGACCCACATCTACTGTAAAAGGCAGAATTAAAAGGCAACTTGTCTATTCACTTCAAAAACCACTACAATGGAAGGATGATAGCTTGGTGTGTCTCAGCTATACATGGGGATTGTGACCTACAATTCTAAGTGTTCTAAGGAGCAAACAGACATGCATTTCATTGAATTTTTACCTTAAGGATTGTGATGAAGGCTATGCCCTAAGCATATGGGTTAATGTGGAGAAAATGGCTTCAATATATAACACTTTTCGATTCATAGCTCAAGATTAAAATATTGGTGGAGTGACCCTGGATCAAAAGCATAGATAGGGAAAGGATATAAATTCCTGGCAGGATCTCTAAGAGGCCTAAAGGAGTAATAGCTTGACCTTCAGTGACATGTAGAGTTTTATATTCACTTCAGTTAAAAAATGACATCTGGCACATTTATAAGTAAAAGACTTCATCATACTAATGGTCCTAAGGAAACCAATGGAATTACTAAAGTTCCCCCCCACCACAGAGTATCTGCTAAAAGAGATCCTTTATTAAGATCGGCACCTGGCTGGGGCGCCTGGGTGGTTCAGTTGGTTAAGCGACTGCCCTTGGCTCAGGTCATGATTCCGGAGACCCGGGATGGAGCCCCACATCGAGCCCCATATTGGGTTCCCTGCTCGGCGGGAAGCCTGCTTCTCCCTCTCTCACTCCCCCTGCTTGTGTTCCCTCTCTGGCTGTGTTTTTCTCTATCAAATAAATAAAATCTTAAAAAAAAAAAAAGATCGGCACCTGGCATGTTTAAATGTCCAATATTGACTTTACGGTATGTGATGACTTGTATATGCAACCTGAACGAAGTTTCTCTTCACTTTTGCTTCTGGTTTGCACATTTCTAACCCATATTCCACTAAGTGGAAGACGACCCATCCATTTTAAATAGACATCTGACCCTATCTCTCAACTGCTTCAATCCTGTAGCTGGAGTTACACAGTTCATGAGATAAATTTTAAAATTCTTAGCAAGTTTTATAAGACATTCCATGATCTGGCTTTTCTCCAACTATCCAGAGTAACATTTTGAAACCACTTTTAATGTGCCAGGCACTGGGCTATGTCCTTTATATGGCTTAATGACTTTAAAACTTAACACAATCTTATGTGAGAAGTACTATTATTATATATATTTTCAGATGAAAACTAAGGTTCAGAGAGGATGGTTTTACCAAAGTTAAAAGTTATAGCTGATAAATAGTAAAGCTAGGAAGTTAAGATCTGTATCCTTTTGCTAGAATCATTTTCTATGCCTTCACTTAGCATGGTTTTGCAACGCCAATCTGAAGTGTTATTTTCTTTCCATTTGGTAGTTTCCTCATTTGTACGGGGAGCATAAATGCATTGTCTTCATTTTTTTTTTAAGGTTTTATTTATTTATTTATTTATTTGTTTGTTTGTTTATTCATTTATTTATTTAAGAGAGCATGAGAACGTGAGCAAGAGGGACAGGGAGAAAGAATCTGAAGCAGACTCCACAACTGAACACAGAGACCGGCAGGGAGCTCGATTTCATGCCTGTGAGATCAAGACCTCACCTGAAACCAAGAGTCAGGCACTCAACAGAATGAACTTCACAGGCACGCCAGAGAGCTGGCTTCTAAATAGAGCTTTAGTAACTAAGTATTTTTATTCCAGGAAAAAGCAACTAAACCATTCCTATTTTTGTAGATAATTATAAGAGAGAAAGAAAAAATATTGGAAATAGGGATATGAGGTAAACTTAAGACAGAGCAGTAGGGTTTTTCAATGAAGTCTTAAAGATAAAGAAAGCCGTGGAAAATTCAACCTAGAATTTTGAACAACATTCCTGAATTCTCTAGGATAAAGAGAAATGAGTTGGGAGAAAGAGAGTGCAAGAAAGATCCTGATTTTTTTCTATAACATGACAAGTAAATGACTGTCAATTTTTCATTTATTATTACACAGACTTAAACATGTCATCACTACAGTCTTCATTTGGTATGCTGTTGTTATCATAGAAAAAGTATTCATAAGGACCTCAGCATATTCACATATCACAACGGTCTCTTCATTCTAGTTTTCCCCAGCTGCAAAGCCTCCAACTGCGGAGGTTTTAAGGAACATAATTTTTAAGATTTGAGTGGGTGAATGTGCTATATTTGTTGCTTCCTAAAGATGTCTTTAATAGTACTAGCTATTTCTGCAACTGCCTCACTTTGGGCACCCACTTTCTTTGTTGTTCTCTTCTTTAACTCCTACTTACTCCTTGATGCTAACATAGATGTGATCTTACCTTCTCACCTGTGACCTCATACACTCTGGATCAGGTTTTCCTTCTTCGAGCTTCTATAGCACCTGTACTTGTATCTAAGATGGCATTTCCACACTGAATAGAAGTTGTCTGTCAGCATGGGAAATGTGGCTTTTTCAGTGGTAGTCCATGTGCCATAATAAGTAAGAATGTTGGTTCTGGAATCAGTCCAGCTAGATAAAAATCCTGGTTTTACCTTTCACTCCCTGAGAAATCTTGCACAAATTATCAACCTCCCTGTGCCTCAGTGTCCTGATCTATAAATGGAATCATCAAAGTATCTATTTCGTAGATCAGTTGTGGCAACTTATATAAAGTGACTTGAAAGACAGCTGGCACATAGAAGGTTCTCAGTGTTAAATGAGCAAACCAATTTGACTGCCTATGACAGGAGACTCTGATTAGTTAGCATGACTTCATTCCTTTAGATCTTATTTTCTGCCATCTTAAAGTTGAGGGTCTGTGAGTTCTAAAAGAGTGGAGAATACTCTGTTCAAGAAATAAATGGGCTGCATAGTATTTTATGGACTCCTTAGAACATTTAACCACTTTCTACTTGGTAATATAGTTTTCTGTTATTCCTGTTTTATATCTTTGTTGAGCAATTTGGGCCCATGTCTTCATTTGTACCTCATTTTTATTCACGCCTAATGTGTTGCCTGATGCAAAACAGAAATGCAAGTATTTGCTAAATGAAAATACATAATAAATCTGCAAGGAATCAAAAGAACTAGTAAGTCTGATACCACATAGGGTTAACTTGAATTGTTCTTCATACTGCGTTCTGTGACCATGAACCACTGTTAATATCCTTGAAGTAAGAAACCTTATAATTATAAAATATAACTTCATAAATTTCTATTACAATTGCAGGCATTATAAAAATCAAAATATATTCCCATGCTCTAAAATCTTAATTTAACAGAATAGTTAAGCACTCAGTATTTATAGACTTCACTGCCTTATGGTAGAGATTTGGTGGTAAATATTCAGGATTAGACATTTGCTTTCAAGGAACTTACAAGTGTTTGATGTCATTCTTCTTTCTTAAGCACATTTTAAATATATTCTTTGATTCATCAAATGAGCTTATTCTAATAGCAAATGATATATTCTGCTTACTTGTACACAATATATTTCATCAACTATGTCCCACAGAGAAGATCTTACTTTTTTTTCCTTCTTTTTTTCAGTGCCCTAAATATCAGAAACCTTATTTTTTTTATCAGATATTTGGAAAAAAATGTACAGACATGCTTGGGCATAAAATTAAAAGAATTTAAACCTACTAAAATTTCTAATGAGATGTAATTCTTAGTCCATTCAGCAAATCAGAGAACTTGCTGCTTGAAATAAAAGTGTATTCCCTTTTTAGTAATAATGGCCATTTATTTAGATAAGCTAGCTCTTAAACCTGTGAAGCTCCTAAAGACCCCCTGGACTCAGTCAGAGAGCTCTAAGTACCTATTCCTAAGCTCTCACTCCTTGAACTGTGTTTTCTTTTATCTTAGATCCTTGCTTTCCCCACTTGCTGCTCCATAAATGGATTTGAAAAATGAAAGGACAAAGTGCCAACAAATTTTCACACCAAAGCCTCCAATCCCCACAATGCCTTTACAAATGCTATTCCATCTGCCTGCAAAACATCTCTTCATATGCCTTGGTTTGCTGCCTGGAAAATCCAGCTACCTATGGGTCCATTCTGGAGAATGTTTCTGACATCTTCACACCAAAGTCAAGTTAGTATCTAACATCATGATGACATTTCAAATATTGAATAAAGCTTCTCATATATTATTTCATTTCATCTGTACAAATATGAAATATGCATTATTACAATCACAAGTTTACAGCTAAATAAATGGTGGCTAAGAAATATTAGTTAACTTGCTTAAGTTCACTGTGTAGAGAAACTATGATTTGGTCCAGGTCTTCATCCTTGAGTTCATAGCCACCAACCTATACAAAAAGTTACTAAAACAAACGAACCCAAAGTTCTTTAATGATCTATGTCACACTCATACTGCAAGTGGGTAATGAAGTCCTTGAGGAAATGGACCTATTATTATATTCTTAGTGTCTTGAACTTATAGGGGTTTAATAAGTATTCAATGGATGAGCTGAGGAGTTGGTGGATGGAGAGAGAGAGATGAAAGTAAGAACAGGCAGGCTGGAGAATGGACAAATGACAGAATGACCAGAATAAATGAAAAGATATAATCCTACGGATTGGTTTGTGGTCTGATAGGGAGAGAATATAGGATTCTTGGGTCTGCTTCTCCATTCTTGCCCTAGCTTGTTCTGCCTGTACAACAATATATAAATGCTAATATATCTTGTTTTTCCCCTACTGTTGTTAATATACATGAATTTTCACCTCTGGGAGTGCTTACAGAAAATATTGCTGCCATCTGAGTAATGATTTAATTTCTCAGATATTCTTCCAGATGATGAATATGACATTTTATGACACAGTATTTCCCCAAAAAGCTGGTTTGTCTCCCATGTAGTAGGTGACCAACAAATGGTTGTCATATGATGAAATAAATCAATCAAAAATGAATGCATGACTTCTTTCAAGACAAGTATCCAAAGGCGAAAGAAACAAAAGTGAAAATGAACTTTTGGGACTTCCTCAAAATAAAAAGTTTCTGTACAGCAAAGTAAACAGTCAACAAAACAAAGAGGCAACCCACGGAATAGGAGAGGATATTTGCAAATGACACTACAGACAAAAGGCTAAGCATCTATGAAGTGGCAGAGCTCAGATTCAAACTATGTCATTTTGAATCTTCATTATCTGCTCTTTTCTTTGTACATGGAATGTAGAATGACTCTGAAAATTATATGAACCCGGTTTATAATGTTTAAGCCAGTAATGCCCACATTTCTAATAACACATAGTTTCCTGGTCAGATAAGTTACTGGAGTTACCAATTCTCCTCCTGGAAAAAAAATAGTTAAAATTATGGGAAAAGCTGAATACTCAATTGCATAGAGCATGCCCCATCAAATTGGCCTCAGCTGCCTTCTGAAAAGCTGTGGTGAAAGAGAGGCAAGGGTTTCGCCTAAATAACTCAGAGCCAACTACCATCTCCTCCTGGCCTCTTTCCACCTTCTCCATACCTAAAAAGATAATCACATATTTATGTAGGGCCTTTTATAGACCAAGATATTTTTCAAAAGGTGATTAATTCTGGAGAAGCTTTCTTGTGATTACTGATGTGGCATACTCTCCAAATGTTAAACTGCACCTGGAGCAGGTACATTTCTCCAGGACAACTCTGTACACCTGCTTTACCCTAAGCTGAGAACTTGGTGGTTTTATTTTTTCCCCCTCTTAGTAGCTGTGTTTTTCAAGCTTTATTAAAGTATAGTTGATAAATAAAAATTGTACATATTTAAGGTGTTCAACATGATGTTTTGATATATGTATCCTTTGTATAAATGAATACCATAATTAACCTAATTAATATATCTATCACTTCATATAGTTACCTTTTTGTGTATGTTGTAAGACACTTAAGATCTACCCTTTTATAAATTTCAAACATACACTACAGTATTATAACTATAGTCACCATGTTGTAAACTAGATCTCCAGAACTTATTCATCCTGAATAACTGAAACATTTTACCCTTTGGGAACATCTTCCTATATTTTCTAATCCCCAATATCTGACAACCACTATTCTATTCTCTGCTTTTATGAACAAGACTGTTTTAGGTTCCATATTGTAAGTGAGATAATACAGTATTTGCCTTTCTTTCTCTGCCTTATTTCACTTAGCATAACATTCCTTAGTTTTATCCACACTATAGCAAATGTCAGGATTTCTTTTTAAAGCTGAATAATATTCCATTGTACATGTACACCACATTTTTAAAAAAAAATCTGTTCATCTATCAACGGACACTTAAGTTGTTTCCATATCTTGGCTACTATGAATAATGCTACAAGGATGCTACATGGAGTGCAGATATTTCTTTGAGTTAGTGACTTCATTTCCTCTCTCTATATATACCTAAAAGTGGGAGTTTTATTTTTAATAGTAGCTCTATTTTTAATTTTTTGAGAAACCTTCATACTGTTGTCCATAATGGTTATAACAACTTACATTCCCACAAAAAGTATACAGTAGTCTCTACATCCTCATCAATCCTTATCTTTTATCTTTTTCATAATAGGCATTCTAACAGATGTGAAGTAATATCCCATTGCAGTTTCAATTTGCATTTTTCTGATGATTAGTGATGTTGAGCATATTTCATATAGCTGTTGCTTATCTTCTTTGGACAAACATCTATTCAGGTCCTTTACCCATTTTGATTAGGTTATTTATTTTTTTTAAATAAGTTGTTTGACTTTCTTATCTATTTTAGATAGTAACGCCTTACTGTATGTATAGTTTGCAAATATTTTCTCCAATTCCACAGGTTGATTGTTTCCTTTGCTATGAGAACTCACTGGTTTTAGAAACATGATAGACTCAAAGGGCGAGGGAGATTGAGAGAAAAACAAACAAACAAACAAGAACTACAGATTCAGACTTAAAGGTAATAATTCAGATCTTTAAAGAGAATGAAATAGTTCTAAATTATTTTTCTTACATAGAACTTCTAATTTTCTATTCATAAGAAAAATTAGATTATTTATAACATTATATGTGGAATATGATTGCTGTAATAAAGCAATTTTAAAGGTAAGAAATCAGAAATAATTATAAGGGCAATATATGGACTAAGTGTTTATGCTATAGTTGGACATTTACATTACAATGAACTTTCTGGCAGCTAAATTTACAAAGGAAGACACTTTGGTGGTTCATAGCTTTCACTGAAAAAAGAAAATAAGAGGATCATCAGAAGAGTCCATTTCTTTCTGGGCTATGTACTAGGAGGATTTTCTCCTAAACAGAGTCAACAATGAAATGTGGGAACATGGGCTCTAGGCCACAGAGTCATCAATGGGGTCTTCTCTATGTAAACTTGGATAGGTTATTTAACACTTTGAAGATTTACCTCAGTGAAAGTAATTTGTATTTAACAACAGGTTAATTCAGAAGAATATATGAAATACTTTTGAATGGAAAAAAGGATAATAACAAAATAATTCTATGTACATCCACCTTTAGAAACAAAATGTCACAATGACCCCTGGAGACCCATGGATGTCTCTCTTAGGATCCATCCCCTTCTTTCCACTCACTCTGAGAAAAAGTTAAACTCTTAAACTTTTAGAGTAGCCATTATTTTATAGCATTTTAGAGTTTTCCTATATGTGTGTGTATCCTTAAGTAAGATATTGCTTAATTATTCAAGTTTTTGAAATTCATATACATGTATCAGACTGAATGCATTTTTTCTGCAAACTGCTTTCTTCACCGAACTTAATGTTTGCCATTCATCCCATTGAATATATTCAATCACTTAACTGTAGTTCAATGATTTTTGTTACTGTGCAATACTCTTATATAGCTATAATAAGATAATTTATTTAACCATTTCATCACATGAGCTATTTGGGTCTTCCCCCTCGTTTTGTTTTGTTTTGCTATTTAAACAGAAAAGGCATTTGACAAAATACAACATCCGTTCCTGATCAAAACTCTTCAAAGTATAGGGATAGAGGGAACATTTCTCAACCTCATAAAATCTATTTACGAAAAACCCACAGCGAATATCATCCTCAATGGGGAAAAACTGACAGCCTTTCCTCTGAGATCAGGAACAAGGCAAGGATGCCCACTGTCACCACTACTATTCAACATAGTGTTAGAAGTCCTAGCAACAGCAATCAGACAACAGAAAGAAATAAAAGGTATCCAGCTTGGCAAAGAGGAAGTCAAACTCTCTCTCT
>PITA01027974.1:0-20104 GCA_004023965.1 Spilogale gracilis | reverse complement strand
TATAGACATTTTGACAATGTTTATTCTTCCGATCCATGAGCATGGAATGCTCTTCCATCTTTTTGTGTCTTCTTCAATTTCTTTCATGAGTGTTCTGTAGTTCCTCGAGTACAGATCCTTGACTTCTTTGGTTAGGTTTATTCCTAAGTATCTTATAGTTTTTGGTGCTATAGTAAATGGAATCGATTCTCTGATTTCCTTTTCTATTTTTTCATTGTTAGTGTATAAGAATGCAACTGATTTCTGCACATTGATTTTGTATCCTGCCACGTTACCAAATTGTTGTATGAGATCTAGTAGTTCAACTTTAAAAATACATTTATAATTTTGAATTCAACCCAGACACAAAAATGCCAATATTAGAACTCATGTATAGGCTGACTAATAATATTGTGCTAGAAAATAAAGGCAAACTCTCTAAAAATCAAAAACTGTTGCTAAACCCGCTTTTAAGATATTTTTTAGTTTGTTTTTCGTGAGGTACTAAACAGGAACTTAAGTGTATCTACTGTTAGAAAACCACTTTTTTATTTTTAATCATACTGACAATTAGCCAGATTATTCTTCATGTAAATATGCATGTGACTGCACTCTCAAATTTTACATTTGTGCCAGATACTTAGAAAAAAATAGAGCATAAAGAATTTACAGTTTTCAAAACATAGCTCTACTGCATAAATATAGCTTGAAAATATGGTTTACTGACTTCTCTCTCAGGCATCATTTACCTGGCATCAGCAAGGTGGGTGTTCTAACTTGCTTAGTGCATCTAAGCATGTGCCCTAATGCTCAAAAAAATATACTCTGTAGAAGGTGGACAGTCACCCTTTACTGTATTAGAAAAGTAATATTAGCATCTTCCAATATGTGTTTAGAAGTAGAATTGGTATTCTGCATGATATTTTCAAGTTTTATGGAAAAGAAGTGTTTTACGAATCAATCACATTGCATCTCCAAATGCAACTTAACACTGCTTCTCTGCCAGGTAAAATCAAAATTTTTGGATTGAAATTAAATATTCAATAAATAAAAGACAAATCTCTAAAGAATAATATCTTTTAGTAATTCTAAATCAAGTATATTTTGTCACAAAGGAAATAACATGCTTTCCACTTGTTTTTCATACCAGATGTCCATTTAGGCCCATTTCCAATTCTCAGTAAATTTCAGACATCAGTGGATACTAATTAATCTGATTCCACACACAAAGGTTAGCATCCATGTCATAAAAAATTTAAGAAACTCAACAAATAAAACTGAAGTGTAAATACTTAAAATGACATGAATGAGAACTGTGGAAATTAAAGAAGTAAATCCTGCAATATTATCCTAAATCCTAAATCAGCAAAGCATGAAATCCTAGGACTTGGAAGGATTTTGAAAACGCATTTAACCCAGCAAGATTCCTTGAGCTTCATTCAGACCCACTTTTGCTTTATGGTTTACACTGTGCTAATCACATAACTTCATTTAATCTTCCCAGTAACTCAGGGAAGTAGATATTATAATTACTTAGCGAGTTGGTACATGACAAGGCTGGAACGTAACTGCAACCTCTAGTTTCATCTTCTGCATTCTTTCCATTATATAATACAGGTGACAATTTATCCTGTCTTTATTCAGCTCCAGTGACCAAACTGTAATTATCAAGAATTATTATGCACCACCTGTTATAATAAATATGTACAGATTTAGGCATGGAGGAAAGGAAACCCACCCCAAGGGGCTTTTAGGAACCTTGACTGTTGAAAGAACACCTGAACTCATTGAAGAATAAATAAAATATGGTCAAAAGGAAAAGAAGTCTAAATCAAGTTTAGGATTGGAAACTTGGAATAAAAATCAGAAATTTCTGATATTAACTTTTCTTCCCCATTCTGCTACTGTTAATTTAGACTATACTTAAGTAAGGGCAAATATAAATTAAAAATAAAAGGCCTAATTCTTCCTGTTAAAAATAAGGGAAGTGATTCCCCCCGCTTCCCTTCTCATACCCGTTATTGTAATATGTTCTTACTCTGTCTCTGAAAAATTTGTAAATCCTTAAAAGCTAAGTTAGCCTTTTACAACCATAAGGAACCAGGAATGTCTTTCTCAAGGACCTAGGAAATATCCCATCCATTAAAAAGTAAACATCAAGACAAACACCACTCCCATCTTCCAGTTTCTGGGAGAGGGTATTTTTTAACAGTTATAGCTCTATTTTATTTTCCATTAGAGCAACTATAATTTCTACTTCAAAATTATATTTTGTTTTTTTATTTTATAAAAATAAAATTTTATAATAATTTTGTTATAATAAAATTATTAACTTCAAACTATAATTTTTATAGACATTTGTCCCTAATTTGAGAGTTCTCTACCTTGCGGTTAAAATAATGTAGTATGCCGGCTTAAAGTTAATTTAAAGAAAAATATTGCTATCTTTCAGTAAGACTAAAAAAATTGTAATTTGGTAAAATATGGCCAATAAATTTTAAATCAGACGTTTATGCTCCTCAAAGCCCTAATTAATATATTTGAAGAAAAAAAAAGAAAGGAGAAATGAAATAATCTTGAAATTATTGTATAGAACCTTTGAATTTTAAATTAGGTTAGGCTGGTTTTCTGATATTTAGATTAGTAAACACAAAACCTAAATACAAAACCTAAGTAAGTGTTATCATATAAGAGAGCTACTTTGATTCTACCTTAAAACTCCAGTATAATTAATCAAAAGCTGTTGTGTACAGGACTGCATACAGGTCAGGTCTTTTATTAAACACAATGTGGTAGGTCTGGTTATTTTTACAATTGTTTAATATTCATTTGTTAATTCACCCATTCATTAATTGATAAATGTTTTAAACTTTTCTTACCTTTTTACTGAAATATTACACACATATAGAAATGTATAGAAGTCACAAGTTTTACAGCTCATTGAATTATCACAAAATAAACACACCTGGGTAACCACCATCCAGATCGAGTACCTTGAAGTCCCCTACCTTTCCTCCCCAAGGGCATCACTATCCTGATTAGTATTTCTTGATTTTTAAGTTTTATATAAATGGAATTATACAATATATAATATTTTGTGTCATGAATATACCACAATTTCTCTTTCAGTTCTACTGTTTTTGGATTTGAGGTAGGTCCCCTTTGAGACAATTAGGAATGTTATTGCAGGCATTCTTGTACATGTCTTCTGGTGTGCATGTGAATGCATTTTTGGGGGTGCATACCTTTTGGTAGAAAGTGTATGTCAGTGTTTAGCTGTACAGCAAGTGTGGACAGTGTTTAGAAATGGTCCTATATTCACACTCCCACCAAGGATTCAGAAAGCTGTTTCACATCCTGGCCAGTTTTGCAGTTTTTGCCACTGGTAGTGCTCAGGGCTATCTCATCCTGCTTGCAGTATGTTTCCCTGAAAGGAAGTGGCGCATCTATCCATCTGTCAGTTGGCCTTTGTCCTGCCCTCATTTGTAAAGTACTGTCTAGCCTCTTGTACACTTTTTAAGTTGGGTTGCCAATGTTTTTTTTTCACCAATTTGTGTTTAAGAGCTCTGCTCCTATTCTAAAATTTTAATCCCCTTCCCCTATTTTGCCCATCCCTCCCACATCCTCCCCTCTGACAACCACCAAATTGTTCTCTGTATTTATGAAGTCTGCTTCTCTTTCAATCAACAGATATTCTTGAGTGGCGATTATAAGCCAGACACTGATCTACTGTTGGGAATATAATGTTGAGTGAGAAAGACATAGAACCCTGCCCACATCTAGTATGGAAGACTTGAAATAAATAATTGCATGTCTACTTTGTCATGAAATACTACTGAATTTTAAATTCTTTATATATTTCATACTTATACTCATTCTACTCTTCTCCTTGGAATGGTTATCATGTTAGTAAATCTGTTGACAAATATTTTGATGTAAACAATGCATTTTTGATCAATAGGGTCAAACTGAAAGATTCCAATACATGGGCAGTATTTATGAATATGAATATGAATATTCGTAAAATATAACAGTTAACAGCTATGTAGCATTGGCTAACACTTCTTTTTCAGTATACAATTTCACATAACCCAAATGCTTAGAAATGTGGGTTTTCAGTATTAGAATCTCAGTTGTGTTACCTCAGGAAACACCAGCTACATCTGCTCCTTCTTGTCCGTGTTGCAACCACCTTTTAGAGCTTCTGTCCAAGTCATCTTTTAATCGGTTCTTATTTTAAAGAGCAGACAATCCTTCTTCATCTGTAGGCTTCTCGAAAAAATACTATCTCTTTCTTCTAAAGGACTCAAAACAATGATATTTTATTCCTTTGTCACTCTGCTACAACTGTCTAATTTTGATTTTTAGATTTCTTCTCTTCAGAATGAATATAAAAATTTAAAAAACTAATTTTTACAAGCATATCTTTATTTTCAATTGTCTTTGAAAAATAGAAGTTTAAACAACTGCACTAAATTTAAACATAGAAAAATAGGTGGGATGCAACTTTGCATCTAAGTTCTGATTTGGTAGCATTGATTAGTGAAAACAGATCCATTGGAGAGTATTTCAGAGGATTGGTAGATATATTGTAGTGCCACACTAGTACCATCCTTTCAAGTGAGGAAAAGTAATTTTCTTTGAAGAGCTATCTATCATAGAAGTAAACACAAATGATAAGTTATTTTCTTAATTGCCATTATTTCTACCTCAGGATTTTTTGCCAAGAAACCAATATTAAGAAAACTTAAACTTTAGGTTTAGGTTCTTTTTTTCTGCTCACTGACTTCAGCTTTCCTTAAGGTTTTAGTTTGGATTCATATCTTCAGTTTGCTCACTGCAGTAATTTGAACTTTTATAATAATTCCAACACATGTGGTAACTAAGGTGAGACACAAAATGAGACTAGATAATGAGCTACACTACTGATTTCACTCAGGAGAATTATGATAATGTTGAACAAAGAAGTACTGTTTCTGTCAGAAATTGCCAATGCAATGAATTGAGAGGATGACATATGTAACTCTCCTTAAAAAAAAAAAAAGTCCCCAATCACTAAGACAATTAGTTATACATACATGGAAATTAAGCTATTCATTTGTTTAACAAATGTGAAGATTATGCTTAGTTTTTTGAGATTCACAACATAACACATTGTATGTTAAATCTAAATAGGTGTGATCAGGAGAACCTCAGTCATTTAGGAAGCCTTCCTGGAGGAAGTAAGCCTGGGTTAGAATTGTAGATAAAATGCTAAGAAACTTAATATAATACATAGGAATGAAAACTTCATTTTTTAATTTTTTAGTTATGGAATGAATTTAGAAGATAAATACTTCTTATGGATTACCAAAGTGATACTTCTAAATTATGATGTATGATCAAAACTTACTTTTTTTTCTATTCTTGGATATTCTAAGAGCATGTAGTAACAGTGCTCTTTCCCAGTGGTAAGACTGCCATTTCATGATGGAACCGACTAAGTGGGCAGGGTCAAATTCTGATCTTGGAAATCAAACTCATTATTATGGACAGACTCCACTTTGGGCTTGAGCCACAGACTAAGAACATGGGTATCCTGAGGACATGCACATCAACTCTGTTTAGGAGCTCAGGGCCACTGCATCTCTGAGCTACTGGACAAAGTCCTAAATCCACAACACTGTCATTGCACACTCTAGCTTTCAGAAAACAAGTATCTTAGAATATAAGCTTTGATCAAAAAAAAAGATTTGGAAAATGAGGCAATATGAGTGAAAAATCTAGAGAAATTAAAGAAGAAAAAAAGTGTCCCCAAACATGAACAGGATGTGAAAGTTTTGAAGGGCTTTGACAGCACATGTGCGAAAGCAGACAGTGGAGACAAATTCTGTTCAGTATAATGTGTTGAACTAAAGGATAAGCAAATCTTGTTAATTAGGAAATTTCCCCAATAGGAAAATCTTCCTTGCTAGAGCAGTATTTCTACACTGCTTTGATATCTTAATCCAGTGAAGAATATTCCTGATCTCCTACTCCAGAGTGGAAGGAAACCAAAAGAAATCTCTAAAAGGCAATGTCTCCATCTCCATAATAACTATGCATTTACAATTTCACCATTTTCTGCTCATCAACACAGTCATAACTTCAGATTAGTTCATGCAGAGAGCCTCATTCCCTCAAGTCTTGGCACAAGAATCTGAACTTATCTTTGTGTTGCATAAAGGTTTTCTTGACAGACTGCTACCCTAGGGGAATCCAATATCCCAAATGTAAGGCCCTGGATTGAACCACCTGGTCTCAATTTCAAAAACCTTCAAGTTAATATCTATAAAAAAAAATTCAAAGTTTTGGATAATAAATTGTACAGGCCAAACTTTCCAAGCTTAAGAAAAGGAAAAAAATCATTTAACAAACAGTTATTGAATTTGATTAGCGTAGAAATAGTCCTCCATATAAACCTCATATGTATCTCATCTTGTAAAGTTTCTACTTTGTTCAGTTTTTAATATTTGCTATTATAGTCTTGATTACATGCCAGAAATTTCCATTTAGGTTGAAACAGAATTTTATGAATATGACTTGTGTCCAGGGCTAATTTGGAAAGCAGGGAGTATATATCTATAGAGACAAATATTTCATAGAGCTAGAGAGGGAAGGAATTCTTGCTACTAAGAGGTAACACAGAAGTTCACCTTTCAAGATGCATGGATGACCTCAGAGGTCAGTACAGGACCTCCTAAGCAATCATGTAGACTGAGATATGGAATTGAGCATCCCTTCAGTTATTTTGTTGCACATCTCTTAGATATTCAAAGATATAGCATATCTGAAAGTTACGAAGCTAGAGATATGGGAACTGCAATGCTGCCCTTGAGCATTGAGAAGCTCCTCTCCCACCTGTCACCCAGCACACAGGAGAAAAGAAGGAGTACATTTTTTGTTTCATATTTAAAGACCAGGAAAGAAATACTTCAAATTTAGATCATTACTTCATGTTAAACATTCTTGAATGTATATCACTATGGTCCTATCAAACTCAATTAAGTATTCAAAAATAAAATCCTCAAGTATGACCAGTTAAAAATTTCTAGTTAAGGAAAGGCAATTTATTGTTTACCTTGTTTCTGTCTGTAAGAAGAACTAAGTTTAAATGGTATTTGTTTTAATAACTTTTAAAATGTTTTGAATGTTTTTTAGATATAGTTAAAAATGTGATAAATGCACCTGATTATATAGTTGCTGATGGTGTGGATGGAATGAAATTATTTGAAATTTTCCAAAATGGAAGAAACATCTTGAATTAAGAAGATATAAGACTTCTGGGGGAAGATGGCAGTGTAGAGTGGATCCTAATTCACCTTTTCCCATGGACACAACTAGATAACACCCACATTAGTGTAAATAACTCAGAAAATGACCCAAAGACTGGCAGAACAAACTCTCCACAGCTAAATATAGGGAAGAGTACCCATCAAAAATGGAAGGAAGGCCAGAGACACAGTTGGGAACCAAGCAAAACTGAAAGACTGTCCACAAGAGGGTAAAGCCCCCACAAGCATGAAGAATGGAGATGAGCAGACTCTACTGGCACCCCCAACATACAGACGTTCACTAGAAAGGTGAATCCCATATTTGGCTTTGAAAACCAGAAGGTCTTAATTTCTTGAGTTCTTATAACCACTGGGGCTTAATATGTAGAACTTTAAGAATCAGTAACGTGACTCTGGGAGAGCCAGAGGCTGAGGAGAAAGTGAGTCACCACCCTTAAAGAGACAGCACAGCAAAACCAATAATTATTGTTTTGGTGTGTATTTCCTTCACTGAATTTTAAAAATAAAACTATGTATGTTTTTTCAGAGACTTTTTTCCTACTATTTTCTCACTTATTTTTAGGTTTTCTTTAAAAATTACTACTCAACTTCTTCCACGTTACTGGGTAAATTAGTTGGAGTACTTGTCTCTAGGACAGAATATGCTACCTTCACAACTTGAAGATGCCTAGCAAATGTCCTTAAACTAAACCTCAAAGATGTCCTTTTGGCCATAAAAACACTTATCCTGTATGCAAAATATACTCATTCCCACTCCATCCAAAAATCCTCAAATGTCTTATCTAGTAAATATCAGTCTCAAAATCTGGGATCTGATGAAGTATGTCAAGTTGAGATACACATTCTCTTGACTTAGAGACCTGTAAATAGAGAGAGGGGAGGGGAGAGATTAAAAAAAAAAAAAACATACAAGTAAATTTTTGACTTCATTCATACTTCCCATAATTTTTGGAATAAAAATTAGCAAACTTTAAAAAACATTCCCATTTGAAGAAAGAAAAAAGAAAACTACACAGCAGTCACTACTCCTTGCCAACGCAGAATTCCTGCTATGCAAATATTTCCATGCCCCTCTCCTCTGGAAGTAAAAAATGTCCCTTGATTAGGTCCCAGTTCTGCTTCTAGGAGGGGTTTTCAGCCACTTTTGTCATCATCTTTGTCCAGTTCTAAAGAGATTGTTAGAGGATATACTCTCTGTTTTCTTAGTCTAATTTCTGCCTGCAAAATTGGGGACCTAGAAGTTATTTTAGATATTAAACAATTTCAGTCCCTTTTAGCCTGGCTGATGATACTTCAGCCAAATGCCCCCAAATATGAGTTGATTATTTTTATCTACTTGATTATAGTCAACAACATTTACAAAAGTGAAAAATTTGTGTGTTTTATTATATATTCTATTTCCATGAACCATAGTTATAAAGGCCACAGACATTTGCATGCTTTGAGTAGCACTGGCCCTTTAAGAATCTTTGGGACTATGCTTTTTAGAGGCTCTTTTATTCCCTGCAAAACATATTAGGTGCCACCTTAGTTCTTCCAAATGTCTTAAGAAATCACAGGAGGGCTACTTCTTGATTTGGTCTATACCCCTAAGCAACATCTTAAAGGCCCTTGATTGTGTCTTTGCACCAAAGCTGTATCTATCTTAATTTGAGAATATTTTACTGTTTTGCAAGGTTACAGATGCTGAAGAATTTTAAAGAGTTTTATAAACAATATATTATGGAAGCTCTCTACTACCTCCTCATTCTATTTACTAAGTGGGTAATTCTTTTCTGATCTCACATCTCACTTTTATTGCCTTATTAAATCCATCTAAATGAACTTAGATCTCTTCTTCTGCACTCTGCCTGGAGTCCATCTTGTGCAAATCTAGAAATTAATTACATCTGATATCAGCCTTCCAGAGGATCACAAAAGACAGCTTTTCATGATTATATCATATCAGGTACCATTTTCTAAGCCTCCTATATCAGCTTCTTTCTAAATTGCCATCCAGGCTTAAAATCAACACCATGTTTTTTAATTTTTCTTGTTATATTAGCACTTAACTACCAATTTTTGCATCAGATAACTTTTGCTGTGTAACAACCTCAAAATTCAATGACACACCAAAACAATAATTTACTTCTCATACGTCTTACCAGGTTGCCTCTACTTTTGTCAGTTGGGTTCACTCATAGCAATTGACCTAATGAGTTTTTTGGAAGTTGAACTGGGTAGTTCAACTTCAAACATAGGTCTGTGGATGGGCTCTACTACATGCTTTGCACAAACTCCTTGGACCAGCAAGCTAGTCAGGGCATGGTCTTCTCATGGCAATAGCAAAGGTGCAGAATACCATGCCCATGCACAGTCCCTCCATGCTAAAAAAGCTCTTTCTTTTAGCACCCCATTGACCAGACCAAGTCACCTCATTATCTAGCCCAGAATCTAAGGGTGGAAATATACTTTGTATCTTGGGGTAAGAATTGCAAAATCACATGGAAAACAATGTAAACTGGGGAAGGAATGATATCTACTTGACTACAAAAGCACTTTAAGTAGAAAAGATAATGAATTTGACACATTTTACACTCCAAAACACAAATAAACATCCAGAGTGTATCCAGAAAGAAACTGGGGTCAAAAACTTGGTGATATCAAAGCTAGAAAAGTAAATTTGTGCAACACTGGTATATAGATATGTAACAATTTTGGAATAAACACACTGCCATAAGGATAAAAGATTATGTTTTGGAATAAACACAAATGTATGGAGGTAGACAGCAGATAAGAACTCAGAAAAGGATGCTAAAAAGGACTGTTCATGTATAAAGTATTATACAAGTGAGTGTGTGGTGGATACCAGAAATAAAAAGGAATTTGAGGGAGAACAAAACCATACAATGTGTAGAAAGCTAAATAAGGCTGAAACCTAGAAACAGATAATTACATTTGACAATTGAGAGTTTCAATGTCCATGTTACACATGTATGAAAAAAACACATAATTTATACATGGTTTAATCATACCTAAATACAAATCATACATCATAGGCTCTGACTTTAGGGCTGCCTGCCCTAAGACCAATTTAATAAATATAAGATCTTGCTCATGGGACTCCTAGGGGCAAATAGAATATTAAGATTCTTTGATATCTACATCTAAGAAGTTCTCATAATTAGATGTATGTGGAAGGAGAATAATCCAAATTACAAATGCTCAAAAAATTAGTCTGGCAATGTCTCTTCAGCCTGTCTCATTTACAATATGAGTAATAAAAAAATATAATTAGAATAAAGCACTTTAGGAAGAACAAATTCCCCAAGCCTACTCTGCAAGTCTTGACTCTGTGTTCCAAGGGAACTTATCTAAATGAGCAAAAATAAAATGCAACCCACTGGGAACAAAATCATAAGTAATATCAGTAAAGTTGTTTGTTCCCCACAGGTGTATACTCAATAATATCAGTTGGAATTCTATACAAAAAAGAGAACGTTGGATACTGGTCCATTAGGAATGATTTGCTATCTATCTGAATCTAATTTGTTCAGATAGATGAAATAGTTAAAAAGAATGTTATAATGGAATAGGCCTAACAAAGTTTCATCTACTCTTTTTACAGACATGATGAGAAACATAAAACTATTTTGTTTTGTTTGTTTGTTTTGTTTTGTTTTGTTTTATTTTTTCGATAACCCAGCCATCCTATCCCTCCCCACCCCCCGACCTCCCAGCAACCCTTAGTTTGTTTCCTGAGATTAAGAGTCTCTTATGGTTTGTCTCCCTCCCCAGTTCCAGCTTGTTTCATTCTTCCCCCTTTACCCCCCATTTTTTCCCTCCTTATGCCCCACCCTACCTTTCAAATTCCTCATATCAGAAAGCTCATATGATAATTGTCTTTCTCTGATTGACTTATTTTGCTCAGCATAATAACCTCCATTTCCATCCACATTGTTCATAAAACTATTTTGATCACACATGTTGAGTTTATGTGTGTAACAGTTATGAGTTGAATTGTATGCCCCACCTACCACACACACAAAACAAATATGTTAAAGTCCTACTCCCCCACAACTAAGAATGTAAATTTATTTAGAAATAAATTTATTGCAGATGTAACTAGTTAAGATGAAGTCATGCTGGAGGAGAGAGGGCCTTCAGTACATCATCACTGTTGTCTGTATAATATGGTCCTATGAAGATGGACACACAGGGAGAAGGTCATGCAAAGGCAGAGGATTGGAATAATATATGGATAAACCAAGGAACATTTAGGATTGCCAGCAAACCACCAGAAGCTAGAAAGAGGCAATGGATGATTCCCCTACACATTTCAGAGCCAGCATGATTCTACCAACATCTTGACTTCAGACTTCTGGCCTCTAGAACCAGTAGAAAATAAATTTCTGTTGTTTTGAGCCACCCAGTCTGTGGTAGGTACTCTGTGTGGCAGCCCTAGAAAATTAGTACGGCAAGTCTCAATCTGACTGAATATAAGCAATTTAAACATTTATATCCTATATAAAGAATTGGTGGTGACTTTAAAGGAGCCCATTTCATAAAATACTAACTAGCCAAATTAATAAAATTAATAAAAAGCAAGATCATCAAAGTTATTGATGAATATTCAAAAGGTGCAGATGCAGATTAGTAATTGATTTAAGCTACTTAACAATAAAATACTCCCCATTGATAAGAAGGCAAATTTTAACACAATAAGGGTGTTTGATGCAGGTAATCTTGATGAAAAAGACCAGATTCCACTGTTAACTAGATACTTGACCTCAAGCAGTTTATTTGAATTATTTCCACATCTGAAAAATGAAGATTATAATATCTGTCCCTATAGAGTTTTCATGAATACTTAAGTATATTTTCTTTAATACATAGCTCCAGTGCATAATGAGGGTGTTACGCTATTATGTGATAAACTTTTGTATCATTTTAGAAATCTTGGTTCCAAAAAAAAAAAAAAAGAAAGAAATCCTGGTTCCTCACCATTGAAAATTAGAATATTCCCCAATCATTTTCTTTTATCATCATATTTCCACCTCATTCTCTAGCCAAATTGCCTTTCAAAGATGAAATGTATGCTCTAGCTTATCAATTGACAGAAGAGACATGTGATTAGGTATAAAAATGTATAGTTTCTACAGTCAGACAAATCTAGTCTTCCTCCCTTGCCAGAAAGGAAAATTCGGACAATTCATCTAACCTCTCAACATGCTTATTTGCTGGGCTGCAGCATAAACTTATAATAATGTCTACCTCATATTAAGTGCAAAATATAGACAGAGCATCTGGCACATAAAAGTTCAAAAATTGCTGGGGCTCTCCTCTCCAACTCAGTTCATTCCGACACCAGGTTCTATTCAGGTCATCCCCATGGCTTTTAGTTTGCCAGAGTCTCATTGTCTCATGACAGAATCACTCCAACAGCTTTCTAAACCAACTCCCTTGACTTTGACCTCTCCACCCAGTCCTATGCAACCTGCATACTAGTAAGGGAATGAACTATATGATATTATTCTGCCTTAAAAAAAAAAAAGACACTGGGGTGCCTGGGTGGTCTAGTGAGTTAAGCATCTGACTCTTAATTTGGCTCAGATCATGATCTCATCATTGTGAGATCTAGGCCTGGCATTGGGCTCTGAGCTCAGTGGAGAGTCTGCTAGAGATTCTCTCCCACTCCCTCTTCGTCAGCTCCTCCCCTGACTCACATGCTTTCTCTTTTTCTCAAATAAATAACTCTTTTTTAAAAAAAGAAAGACATATGTTCGCTATACATAATTTTATCTATTTTAAATCTTTCTCTTTGACTTGCCATAGTATTTATAATCTAGTTCCATGCCACTGCAATGGACCCTGTAATACACCACCTAAATCCCTAGTTTTATTTATTTATTTATTTATTTATTTATTTATTTATTTATTTATTTATTTATTACATTATTTTATTTTTTCAGTGTTCCAAGATTCATTGCTATGCCCCACACCCAGGGCTTCATGCAATATGTGCCCTCGATACCCACCACCAGGCTCACCTATCCCCCCACCCCCTCCTTTCCTAGACTGTCAGTTTGTTCCTGAGTCCAATGTCTCTCGTGTTTCATCTCCCTCCCTGATTTATCCCACTTCCCATTTCCTTTCCTTCTCTTACTGTCCTCCACATTACTCCTTATTCTCCACAAGTAAGTGAAACCATGCAATATTTGACTCTTTCTGCTTGGCTTATTTCTCTCAGCATAATCTCCTCCAATCCCTGTCCATGTTGCTACAAATGTTGGGTAATCATCCCTTCTGATGGAGCCATAATATTCCATTGTATATATGGACCATATCTTCTTTATCCATTCATCCAGGGCACCTTGGCTCTTTCCACAGTTTGGCGAATGTGGCCATTCCTGCAATGAACACTGGGTCACATGTGGTCCTTCTTTTCACTACATCTGTTAGATCCTTATTGATGAGGATTACATCAGTGAAGTTGCTCCAGTTGCAAAGTGCTGACAATAGCCAGCATTCAATTGCCAGAAATATCAGAGATCCTGCCCCTTCCCAGGGTGCCCAACACCCAGTGACTCATCTGTGCAAGCATAGAGTCCTGATCCACATGGCCTATAACATTGAAAAGTTATTCTAGCTCCAGAGTTCTCCATGGGGTTGGCTGAGGCTCTGATTGGAGCTAACTTCTCAATGTCTTCTGGTTCCCACACCTGCAATGGTAACTCCCTTTCACAAATGTTGATCCCAAGGGCTGTCCTTATATACCCACCACACTCAACAAACTCCATCTCACAGTTGGCTTCCCAGAAAATTAATCTGAAACATTCACCTAAGCCAGCTTTGTTTCAAAGAAGCCACTACCATGTTTGTCAAGGATGGCCTTTTTCCTCTCTTTAATCCCACACAAGCAATCATTTGTTCATTTATTCATTTACTTTTTGAAAATGAGTAGAGCATCCTTCCTTCCCTGTAGACTTCTTTCATATAGACCAGAAGAAGAACATAAGCATTTAAAACAAATGTGACTTAAATCAGATAGTAGCTCTTCCAGAGGTAAGTGTGAAGCCCATATGAGCACACATAAGGCTAGAAATTCCTATTGCTGTGCTGGTTCATAGGAAATTCTACAGCTCCTTTCTCTCTCTCTCTCTCTCTCTCTCTCTCTCTCTCTCTCTCTCTCTCTCCACCCCCCCTCTGTTAATGACAAACTCAATATTCACCTCTTCAACATAGCTTCTCCTGGCAAGTCTTCTCACTCAATTTATTTAGATTTTCACTGCCAATTATGGAAATCTTTCTGTTCAAATGTCATTATCTTTACTTTTAATTCAAAATATATGCCTGCAATAGGCAAAGCATAAAGTACAGAGTTTTACAGAATTGATTGGAAAGATGATATATATAAGTTAACCATTTTCCTGAATACCCTAGTTGTCAGTCTGAACAACTTTCTGGAATGTATAGAAATGGCAGTAAGAGGTTTTGAGATAAAGCATACAGGTTCCATAAAGACTGGGTTCATTATTTTCCAGAGATAAAATAATATTGATTTTTACTGTTCTGCTAAAATGTTCTGTCTCTTTCCATATCTCCAGATAAAAGAGGGGAAGTTTTTAAAAGCTAGGAAAATATCAAAAGTTAACTTTCACCTTACCTAGTAATTTTTCATTATTACTCTATTACTAAGAAGTTCTATCCATGTCAAAATGACAACTTTTCATCTTACCCAAAATCCATAGAATGAATTAGGAGCTCAGTAAACATGTGAAATGAATAATTAATGAAAAAGTTAATAGAAAGTCACCTGCGGCTTATTTTCCATCAAAAATCTAAAAAGCATACTCTTTGAAAGGCATTTTTGCATGCATATACTGTAATTATATGGATATAAGACTTTGTGTCTAACTTTCTACGTTACAGAAGTTAAAAATAGGGTGCTAAGATAAGACAACAACTAGGGAAGTAAGAAGTCGTTTCTCATAGGTGTGTGGAATTACTACTGTATCCCAGAAGAAGCAGTAACATATATAGAAGTTCTACTTTGCACCTTTTCCCACAAGCAATTGCATTCTCAGAAATTATACCTTTGTCGTTATTCTGTACTATTCTATTTATAGAATATTTCAGAGATGATTATACCAAAAGTCATGTCTAAATCACCACTCCTGTATGAAGTTTCTCTAAATTGAATGCTCTACTCAACAGCTGTTCCATATTTTCTGGCAACATTTCAGTGATTTTAAAGGAGAATATTTAAAGCCATAGGTATTCTGTTTCAGATGAACAAACTAATCCATTACTCTTTCCAAGACACTTAAGTATACCTCAGATAAGTAAAAATTCTTGGCTTTTTCATGATAGGTGTGGGTAACATTAATAGCTTTGAAATAACAAATTGTAGTGAGCTGATGGCTCTACCACCATTACACAACCATGACTACAGGAAAGAGCAATCCAAGGCTTAAATCCTTGTTTGTTTCTCCTACAATGAGACTTTCACTGGTTGGCAAAGACTTTCAAGAAAGTACTGATATTAGTATACTTAGTCTGAGCTCTAGGACACTGAAGTAAATGGAGCATTTAGGACTAAAACAGCACAACAGGATTTGGAATAAAACAATAACAGAAGGCAGTGGACTCAATATAATTATTTTTTAGAGATCTTATTTATTTATTTGAGAGAGAGAGAGAGAGAGAGAAAGAGACAGTGCACAGAAGAAGAGAGAGAGGGAGAAGCAGACTCCCCAATGGGTAGAGAGCCTTACATGGGACTCGATTTCAGGACTCCAAGATCATGACCTGAGTCAAAGGCAGACACTTAACTGACTGAGCCACCCAGGCACCCCTCAAATCTAATTCTAACACTTAAATCCAAATGTAATGTCTTTGGCATTTCATTGCTTATAATTAAATTAACCTAGAAAACCAGTCATTAAATGCAACAGAGAAAGCTACATTCCTGTTGAAACTGTCCTAGTTGACAACAACTCAATTCACTGTACACTCTTCATCTATCAGTTTTAGTATACTAGTATACACAGGGGGGAAAAAAGTATTACGAAGAGCATCTTCAGAGGGCAGGGTTACAAACTGGGTGAGCATATTTAATTTGCTGGTCCTTAATTCCAGGAAATGTAACAGCAGGATGATGGAAGGGAAAAGGAAAAAATATACGGAGATAAAAGAAATGTTCTTCCTGAAAAGACTTTGGTCCTTCTTTCCTCTGTTTTTTTTTTTTTTTTTTTTTTTCATGTCTAGAGGCTGGAACACCGTCTCACTCTTTGGTTGACCTTTCTTTCCCACTTAGTGAGAAGCAAAGCAAAATCTGCAGAGCATATTTTACAGAACTGAAATCTTAAAAACGTGAGAAATAGCAAACAAAACCTATGACGAATTCACTATAAATATCTCTCCAAGATTTGTCAATCTCGAAAATGAGTATAAAGCCTATTAAAGTTTATAAATTCTTGACTCTTATCACCTCTTTATGCTGAAAGATTTTACACAATACTTAAGTGTTGCTTAAGTTATTCCTGTGATCAAGCCTAAGATCTTTGAGTAAGAATTCCATATATAATTTAGTTTTGTCCATTTAGAAGGTATAGGGGTGTGTGTGTGTGTGTGTGTGTGTGTGTGTGTGTGTGTGTGTGTGTGTAGTAAAAAGAGGAAACAGAGTGAAAGAGAAAAAAGAACCAGAGAAAGATCAGTCTTGGGCACATTGGCTTCTCTTAGGTGACTATCTTAACTGCAGAAATAAAGATGGAAAAATCAATGTTTAGCACTGGTATAAAAATTAAAAATCAACCCCTTGGCAGATTCTTTAGCTTTTTAAGTCACAAGAGGCTAAATCTTTACAGCATCAAGATTCAAGTTCTTGGTTTCAATATAGGTATTGAATGAATAAATAATTGATTGGTAAGTGCTATCTCCAGACACCTGAAACTGGTAAAGATTTTTGCAAGTCAGGAAGAAGTGAGAAGAGTCAGAGAGTGAGAGTCACTGAAAGGTCATTGGATCCTGCCCTACCTATGTTAGCTCCAGAGTAAATGTGCACTTGAGGGGTAGAATGATCGCATGGATGCTTCCAGAGGAGACATGTTTCTTGCAAGTCAGGAAGCAACCTGAGGCAGTGTCATAAGAGTCCTCACATGCTCTGATAGGGCACAAGGAACAAGCAATCCCCCAACCCCTTCCATGCTCCTTGGCTGAGAGTGTCAAGGATGGGGCACCCTGAGCTGGCAGGTTGAAAAGATTTGCAGTCGTTACAAAGACATGCTCTGGTGAGAGTGGAGAATGAATCAAATGGGAGGTCTTTCAGCACAAATCAATAGGAAGGATGTCAACAGCAGTGTCTGGGAGCTCTGAATTCCTCCAGATACGATAATATTTTTAGCACATGGAGGAAAAATGTCCCTGAGAAAGTGCAAAATTGAGAAAGAATCCTAAATTCAATTTTTTAAATCTCAAATTGACTAAGTTTATATGAACTGACTAAGAATGATTATGTTTTCTCCCATTAAACTTAATGGGAAAATTTCTATTGAAAAAAAAAAGGCATCATTTAGCACATCTGGGTCATAGTCTGAAACTGTGTTCATACTACATATGTCTTTCTTTCTGTGAAATTTCAATTATTGCCTTACATTGTCTTTTAGGAACTTCTAGTCTAAAATCTTATTCAATTTATCTATCCTTGTTATAATTCTGAAATCCTGAATTGTGCCTATGGCATTAAGTTGGCATATATGAAAGAAGGAAGGAAGGAAGGAAGGAAGGAAGGAAGGAAGGAAGGAAGGAAGGAAGGAAGGAAGGAAGGAAATGAGAGAGGAAAGGAGGAGGAAAGCTATAAAATTAATGCATCCCAATATCTTATTCAGTATCTCTAAATGCATTGGAAATGCATTTCCAACGCATTTAGAGATACTTATTTTGCCATCACATTTGTTATACAATCTACTTTACCCATTTTAAGAAGAAAGGGTAAACCACATTTGGGAAGGAATAGATATCGATAAGGACAAATGTCCCCATGAGAGGGAATTCTGCCCAGGTATCTGACTGAAGCTACATGTATGATGGTTTTACAAGGCACTAAAAGAATGTTTGGGTTACTATTTTTAAAATTATGATAAAAGATTAATTTTTTTAAACATGAGACCAATACAGATACCATTAAGGAAAATATTTTAGATTATATAACACCACAAATAAACAATTGAAAGATATACTTCAAATAGAAGTAGCTATTGTATACATAGGACAAAAGACTATTGCAATACATTTTTTAAGTCAAATAAGAAAAGAAAAAATTAAAGAGAGAAAGGGGGGATAAAAGACAATTAAAATTTTTGGAAATAATTATGAAATCATTTTTAAAATAGTCATTAAAGTATGAGAACATTCAGCCTCACTAACAATCCAATAAGTGCAAATTAAATGAGTTTTTTTGCAAGTTAGACTGACAAATAAAAAATTGACAATAAAAAGACATTAAAAAGTGATAGTAAAAATGATAGCACTCCAATGCCAGGTGCAACATTTTAGAGCACAATTTGACAATAGACATCACAATATGTAATGTGTGGATTCTTTGATCTACAAATGTCACTTCTGAAAATTTACCCTAAATAATAAGACATTATTGTATGGTAAGTTTACAAGGATTTGTGCACATGAGTGGTTTAGAACAGTGCAAAATAACATTAGCTGAAATGGTCATCAATAGTATTTAGATATATAGTCAAGATCTATAACATAAAAAATACTTTATAGCAATAAAAAATGATTATGTTGTTGGCTTTTGGATGTTCCCAAACTATATTAAGTGAAAAAAAGAAAGTCCAAAAAACATTTAATCTAGGATGATATTTTGTTTTAGAAGGTAAAGAGGAAATAAATAAGAAGGGATGGAGCAGGGAAAGAAGGAGTGAGAGAACAACAGAACCTAGAAAGATATTCAGCATATATATTGAAAATGATTGTTCTTAGATTATGGATAATTAGAATTCCTTCATTATAATTTTTTGTTTAATAACTTACAAAGATGTGTTAGGTTTAATGTCAGATCAAGAAGTCAAAAAAAACATTTCTATTCTGGAAAAAAAACTTAAGTTTATTATATATGAAAAAACAAGATTAAAAATAGCCTTACCAAATATCCTTAGCACCAAAATGATTGCATCAGAGAAAAGGGTGGCAGTGGCACCCTTCTGTGTGCAAGCTGTGGGCATGCCTCGGCTGGAAGGGTGGGAGGCAGAGCCCCCAGTGACTAGAGGCTGGTTTGCTGAGGATTGAGTGAGCACTGTTTGAATGGCTAATAAATGCACAGTGATCAGAGGTTCTAGGCTCCTGGGGCAGCACATGGTTGAGCAGTTTCGGGCTGCAAGGCTACACTGTCAATGCATTTGATATGCAGCAAGGGCTCAACATTCCCGGGGTGACCTCTGCAGCTAACAGAATCCCTACCCAGCTTTGAAAGGTGTAAATGCAGTTGTCTACTGTGTATCACCCCCACCATCTGGTGACAACAAAGAACTCTTTTATAGAGTGAATTATATTGGCCCCAAGAATGTCAATGAAACTTGCAAAGAGGCTGGAGTTCTAAAACTCATTTTTTTTTTTTTTTTTTTTTTTTTTTTTAGTATATAGCTTGATTCAAGAATGAGAGGGATTGAAATAAGCTCAGGTTCAATCTAGACTGGGAAAATTAGAATTAAAGGGAACAGCCACTGCTATTTGACAGGATTATGTTGCTATTTTCACAACACTAGTCAGTTCACAATCAAAAAAGTTCTGGTAACTTATAAGTTGTATATATAGCT
>PITA01027973.1:0-20097 GCA_004023965.1 Spilogale gracilis | reverse complement strand
GTGCTGAGGGAGAAAACTCACCATGGAGAATCGTGGTGCATCTCAGTAAGAGGGTGTTGAAACCAAAGAGCAGAACCAGCAGGAAATCTCCAGTAAGAGAACTCTTATAAGGAATGAGTTTACACAGTTGTGGGATGCACTAGGCAAATTCAATCCACAGGGGCTGGCCATTGTCAGGAAAGGCGGGCTGTGACTCCAGCATAAGCAGATGCTAGCCCACAGTAGAACTTCTTCTCCCTTGAGGAAGCCTCGTCTCTGTTCTTCCTTTCTTTTTTTTCTTAAATTGGCTCCACCCCTGGCATGGAGTCCAACACGGGGCTCAGATTAATGATCCTGAGATTAATATCTGAGCTGGGGGCGCCTGGGTGGCTCAGTTGGTTAAGCAACTGCCTTCAGCTCAGGTCGTGATCCTGGAGTCCCAGGATCGAGTCCTACATGGGGCTCCCTGCTCAACAGGAGTCTGCTTCTCCCTCTGACATTCTCCCTCTCATTCTCTCTCTCTTTTTCTCTCTCTCTCTCTCTTTCTTTCTCTCTCTCTCTCTCACAGAAATAAATAAAATCTTTAAAAAAAAAAAAAAGACCTGAGCTGAGATCAAGAGCGAGGTGCTTAACCCACTGAGCAGCTAGGAGCCCACAGCTCTGAAAACTTTACAGCTAGTTGGTTCTGACTCATCAGATCTTCTAGGAAGACCTCTCTAACCTAAAGTCAATTGATTATGGACTGTAATTACATCTCCAAAATATTTTCAGAGCAACACCCACATTAATGTTTGATTGAATAACTAGGGACTAGAGCCTAGCCAACACATAAAACTGACAATTTAACTACTATAGGGTTTGGGCTTGTGTTAGATGATTTTGAGGAGGACTTCAGAAAGAGGGACTGTACTCAACGGTCAGATTGTCAGGAAATAGATGGTAGGATGGAATAAATCTTCCCTAGAAGAAGGGAAGACTAGACTGAGGCTAATTGTAATGAAGCAGAGGGCAGTCATATCATCTAGGGAAGATGGATGCTTGATAATTTTGTGGCTTGGAAAATGTTTGTGTTTTGTCTGTGTTCAGGCATGATTACTGAGTGGCCCATCATGCTCACTGAGAGGCTGTCTGATGCTGCTGCTCTATGACATTGTTTACATTCACCAGGAAAACACCAGAACCTGGCTGTCGATGGCAGACCAGCTCCTGGCAACACCAAGGCCTGCTTAATGGTTGCAGGGGCTGCCATATCCCAGGGCTTTCCCTGTCCCGCTCTTCCTACGGTCTCTGTCATCATGACGTGTGACAGTGTGTCAAGCAACAGAAGGCCACTTAACAGGGACAGAGATACTGACTCTAAGTGGAACCCCCCATTAACTTGTGGCATCCAAAACACACAGAAAATCAATTCTTCTGGGAAAAAACAAAACAAAACAAAACATAAGACTCCCTCCAACCACTGCCTTTGATGTTAGCTCAATTCCTAGTCCCTTACAAATATCTGGAACATGTGGCAGGATAAAGAATATGAAAAGATCTGAGAGGTTCTGAAAAGGAGACCAATTTCTAAGTCACAGCAAATCCCTTCATTCTGCCCTCAACATTTGACCTGCATTTTGCATTGTAAAAAAAAAAAAAATTAAAAACTAAAAATCATAAAGTGAGGCCTCCCAAACTGTCTTTAATCAGTATCCCCAAATTGCCTTTAAATGGATATAGGCAGCCCTAAAACACAAAGCACAAAGAATACACAGAGGAAGAAAAAAATGATGTGAAAGATGATGCAATTACTGTATTCATGACATTACATCTTTTTTTTTTAAGATTTTATTATTTGACAGAGAGAGAAACAGCAAGAAAGGGAACACAAGCAGGGGGAGTGGGAGCTAAAGGCAGATACATAATAACTGAACCTCCTAGATGCCCCAACATTATGATTTATTTTATTGTCCTAGGTGCAAATATTGGAGCTTTTAAGAACAGGAGAAGGACTTAACTCAACTGGATTTACATAAGTAGAAAGGCAAAGATATTCCTTGACCACCACTAGCAGAAATACTTTAGGTGGGTGAATCTACTCAAATTGTGGAGAATGTTATATGCACTATGGAAGCAAAAAAGAAAGACGATTAACCCACATGTGAAGACCAGGAAAAGGGAAGGATTTAGGGATTGCCAGGGAGGGGAATCAATTTATGGGAGAATTTCTGGAGGTCATCACCCAGAAAATGCTGAAGAACACATATAAGGGATGATGGTATCTGCACATGAGCTTACTCAGGAATTACCATTCCTCTTGCCACCAGCAAGTATACGCACCCATAAGAAGATTCTAACTTAATACCCTCCCTCCTTTTCTAAATAATCCCCAGGTCCACTCTGAATGGAGGCTACATCAGAATAAGGGGATTTCCCAGTCCCTTCAGGTTTCTTTGCACAAACACTTGAAGTGGCAGCAGACGTGTAATCATATGGGATTTTTCTGGTTGGCCAGAACCTGCCCTAGCAGGGTTTGGTTTGGGTGTCTTTAGATTCCCTTCTCCATCGGGTCCCCACCATTGCTCTGCCACTCAGAACAGCAACTTCAGAAACCACACTGAGAAAAAGATGAACAGAGTTTTGATTCTGGGGACCCTCACCCTGACTACCATGATGGGTTCCTCTGCTGGTGAAAACATTGTGGGTGAGTGCACAGCTGAGGGATGTGGAGACTATACTTGGGAAATGGAATTAGAAGAGAAGAAGATAGGGCGCCTGGGGGGCTCAGTTGGTTAAGCGACTGCTTTCGGCTCAGGTCATGATCCTGGAGACCCGGGATCGAGTCCCACATCGGGCTCCCTGCTCGGCGGGAAGCCTGCTTCTCCCTCTCAGTCCCCCTGCTTGTGTTCTCTCTCTTGCTGTGTTTCTCTCTGTTAAATAAATAAATAAAATCTTAAAAAAAAAAAAAAGAAGAAGAGAAGAAGATAGAAACTGGCATAGAAATATTAGAGACTTTCAAAGGTGTTCTCAGTATTAAGCAGATCTAAAAATTATAGTCATCCTTCCTTCAGGAAACTAGAGATCCAACCCACTCTCTTTGCTTCCTGTGCAGTTGCAGACTTCATTGAGGACATTACTTCTTTCTAATATCAGATTCAGTGAATATAGCATGCAGGGCTCAATGGCATTTATTTATGATTACCTCAAAGATTAGGGATGTTTCCATGAGCTAATAATTCATGAACTATTGGTCCCAAATGTCTCTGAACAACATTCTGAAGCTTTTTATGTGTTTCTTCTGAGTCTCATTGGAGTAGAGTTCCATGAATCATGTATACTGTGTAGATATAGAAAAGGGTGTCCTCTTCTTTGTTACATATTTGCACACATTTTCATGCTGAAGCTGGCAAGGGCGAGTGGATACACAAACCTGGCTGAATACCTATAGACAAGTCACTCTACGACATGACCTCATACATGTCATTTCACGTATGAATTAAATATGTATTTAGAAATGTTTTTCTAATAATGAAGACATAGAAATGTCAATGATCATTCTTGTTTCTTAATTGTTACTATTCCAGGTGTGGCTCAGTATTTTTTTATTTTAATTCCAGAATAGTTAATCTACAGTGCTACATTAGTTTCAGGTGTACAATGTAGTGATTCAGCGGTTCTTTATATTATGCAGTGCTCATCAAGGTAAGTGTACTTACCCCCTTCACTTGTTTCACTCATCCCCCCCACCTGACCTCTGGTAACCAGTTTGTTCTCTATAGGGTTTTTTATTTGTCTGTTTTTTTTCTTTATTAGTTTTATTTCTTAAATTCCACGTATGAATTGTCGAGGACAGTGCATGATCCGCCCTTCCCTCCATGCCCAAGCCACCAGAAATTCTGGTGGAAGTACCTGTGAATGTGAATGAAAGCCCAGAGGGGCTTTCCCTGCCTAGAATCCAAAAAGCCACTTACCCTGTGGGTCAGGGCAATATGTCCTTGGTGTGCTTATTCAAGACGTATAGTTCCATTTAATCCTCCTCCCGGTAATCATATCTCTGTATCTCTTATCTATATTTCTTGATCCCTGTGCCTCAATGGTCTCAACTTCTGTGATTTTAAGCAATCACTCTGTACCTGCAGTAACAATACTAATCCTGTCTCTAGGGTGGGTGCAAAAGCAGTTAAAGATTTAACTGCACCACCCAACTTCCTCACATGGGAATAATAAAAGACTGGGACCCTTGACAGTCAAGAGAGACTGAGAGCCTGCAGAGAGACTCAGAGAGATATAGAGAGAGGAAGACTTGAGAAACTGAGAGACTGAGAGACAAAAGCCATGAGACAGAGAGAGACTGAGAGCCGACTGAGAGACTGAGAGACCGAGAGACAGAGAAAAAGGCAGAGGGCCTGCGAGGAAAGAGCAAGAGAGCCTTAGAGGAGAGAGCAGGAGAGCTGGCAAACAGCAAGAGATCCTGCTTCGACAGACCTCCCGGCTCGGGTGTGTTTCTGGCTGCCGACACTCATCATCCTGCTCGACCCCACCTTTTTCCCCTGGCTGGACCAGGGGAGAAACCCCAAACCTCGTAGCCCAGAAAGGAGCTACATGAATGAAATCAGATGGTAGTTGTCTTTCCCTGGGTGACTTATTTCACTTAACATTATGGCCTCTAGATCCATCCATGTTGTTACAAAGGCAAGATTTCATTAATTTTGTGGCTGACTATTATGCCGTTATAGATAGATGATAGCTAGATAGGTAGATAATAGATAGATTATAGATTAGATAGATAGTTGATAGATAGATACTGTATCTTCTTTATCCACTAATCTATTGATGGACACTTGGGCTGTCCATAATTTTTGTCTTTAATAAAGTAGAGAATATCTATTTTTATTTTAAAATTGAGAATTTTATGATGAAAAACTCCATTAATCAAATTTTTATCCTCATATTGTCAGCGCAAATGACCTGTCTTTCATTCTGTCTAATGGATAACCCTTCAAAGGAAAACCAGACAAACACACAATAATTATTTAATTTCTCCAGCTCTTCTACCTTCACTGTACACCTCTTCCCACCTTCTCTTCAAGAATTACTTTATCATCTTTTCCTTCCAGGATCTATGCCAGCCCTTATCCTTGTTTAATTTTTTTAAAGATTTATTTATTTATTTATTTATTTATTCATTCATTCATTCATTCATTCATTTTAAAAAGAGAGAGAGAGAGAAGGCACATGAGTGGGGAGAGGCAGAGAAAGAGAATATCAAGCAGATTCCCTACTGAGTATAGAACCCAATATAAGGCTTGATCCCACAACCCTGAGATGATGATCTGAGTTGAAACCAAGAGGTGGGTCTTAACAGACTGGCCACATAGATTCCTTTTGTTTTATTGACACAAAAAATTTTTTGGCATTATATATCTCAACAAATAGTTGAGAGAAGTGAAATGGAGCACACTCTAATTTTCACAAAATTTTTTTAAAGGTTTTATTTATTCATTCATGAGAGACAGGGAGGCAGAGGGAGAAGCAGACTCCCCACCGGCAGGGAGCCCGATGCAGGACTGGATCCCAGGACTCTGGGATCATGACCTGAGCCAAAGGCAGACGCCCAACCCATCTGAGCCCCCCAGGCGCCCATGATTTTCACCAACTTCGTTAACCATGACTACTCTCATTCAAATTTCATTTGGTGGTTTCACTTGCTTCTCTAAAGAACCTCCAATTTCCTTTCTTCATTGTCATACCAGAGTGCCCCTACAGGCTTAAATTATCCATTAATTACAGGTAGAGGAGTCCTAAGGGCACGTGATGCTTATAGGGCACCATGAAAATGTTTTAATTTCTTTTAAATTTAAAAGAAAAAAGTGAACTTTTAGAGTAGAAGATGTTTTCATTTTTAATTTAGTCTGCATTATATTTGTTTTTGTACCAATGCAGTCAAAATAGGATTTTTAATATTTTTATGGAAAGGGGGTCCATGAAAGCAATAGTGCTAATGCTTACAAGTACAGTACAGCATTGGTTCCTACTGATTACTTCCATATCATTCTGCTACCTCCATGTCTGTCAGTCTCCACTCCCCCAGATTTCTGTGGTCCTCAAGAATAGCAGCTGACATTTAATACACACTTTAGAGCACACAGTGAGATAAATTTGGGGGATTCAAAGGTGAAAAGACATACTATCTGCCCTTGGGTGCAGGAAAGCAGAAGCAGCATTGCTGAGCAGGACCGTAGACCCAGCTGAGGCTGGAGCTACATTCCAGTTGGCCCAGCAGCATGATGGTCATCAACAGTTGGCAATCCAGGAAAGTACAGATGAAAATAATAATTGCACATATTCATGTTTGAAAAAGGGGTCAAGGATAAAGTATAGAGGATAAAAAGGCTTTGGTGGAGGGCCTTTTAAGTAATCAACCAAAAGGGTCATACTGGATGAGAAGAGAGTGAGTTGGATGAGGTATAAATAAATTAGGAGAGCAACACCCTGGGATGGAGGTGCTGGAGGTTATATATAATGTGGTCAAAAACATGTTCAATGAGAGTTTAGCCAAAATGTTGGTAACTAAGCAGGAACTTGGAGAAGGAATTGGACAAGTTCAGGAAATCTGTAAAGACAATTTAGTTTCAAAGACCAAGGAACATGAAGAGTGATATACTTTGGTTTGGCTGGCAGTTGAGGTATCTGTGGAGGAAACGGGACATAGACTGCTGCTGCCCCCTTGCAGGACTCGCCACAGCTTCCCGTCCTTGTTGGCTCTCCCGCCAGCAATAAGCTCCTTGATGACACAAACCGTGCTGACTGGGGTTTCACTCTTTGCTCCTCCTGATGTCTGACATCTCGTGATGTTCTGTAAATGAGGAGGAACATAAAGAGGAAGTGATTTAAAACAACAACAACAACAACACATACTTCTTCACAAAATTGCCCAGTTAGGCTCACTGGGTGGAATCCTCCTGCCGCCATTCTACTTTGGCGTCCTTACACAAGCATATTGTCCATTTGAAGAAAAGGGCCATAGTTTACCCTGAATCCTAAACAGATAGAAATGGTGAGTCAGAATAAGAAGTTTAGTAACCTCTTGAAGGAAAATAAAGAAAAAAGAGGGGGGTAGGCAGTGACAAAAATCTAAAATCTAATAAAGCTTCTATTTTGTATTTCTTTTTTTAAGATTTTATTTATTTGACAGAGAGAAACACAGCGAGAGAGGGAACACAAGCAGGGGGAGTGAGAGAGGGAGAAGCAGGCTTCCTGCGGAGCAGGGAGCCCAATGTGGGACTTGATCCGGGGGTCTCTGGGATCATGACCTGAGCCGAAGGCAGTCGCCCAACCAACTGAGCCACTCAGGCGCCCCTATTTTGTATTTCTGATGAAATCAACTGCTCTCTGAGGATTACCATTGTTAACAAAACAGTGACTTTAGGAACATTGTTTATTTTGTATACACTTTGTAATACTGTCACTGTCCTTGTCATACTCTTTCTTTTATCTTACAAGAGCTAAGAAACTCTTTTAAAACAATATGGTCCGGTGTGTTTTCTTTGAAAAAAATAAGAAGAATTAGGAGGAACAGAGAGTGGGGCTTAGGAATAGGAAGGAAGAAAGGAAAGAAGGAAGGAAGGAAGGAAGGAAGGAAGGAAGGAAGGAAGGAAGGAAGGAAGGAAGGAAAGAAGGAAGGGAGGAAGGAAGCCCTCTGTAGAAAATGTTCTGCTCTGAACCAATCCTGGAGAGAGAGGAATCAAAATGTATGTTATTAACCCATGGAAGAATTAAGTAAGAGATAAAACTTATGAAGAAGAGGGAAGTATAGTGTATTTCTTAGAAAGGAAGCTAAAGCCATGATAATCTATTCATTCCTCCATTCATTCTATTATATTATTTATCATAAGCTTACTGAGTGTACCAGGTACTGAACTAGGCACACAGGGAATAACAGTATAAAGGCTGTTGTAATGGAGACTACATGCCAGTGGAAAAGCAGACTGTATTCTAACTGGACAACCACCAACACTGAGAGAGAGAGAGAAGAGGGTAGGTGCTAGAAAACATGCTTAAGGACTGTGCCAAAGATGAAACCCACTATATTTGAAAGCAGGTTTCTTCTGTCATTGGGTTTAAAAAGGCTCTTTTCTTCCTCTGCTTTCTACTTCCTGCTCCTCAACCTCACCGAGCAGCTGATCATGTTGGTTCCTATGGCATAAATGTCTACCAGTCTTACGGTCCTTCTGGCCAGTTCACCCATGAATTTGATGGAGACGAGGAATTCTACGTGGACCTGGAGAAGAAGGAAACTGTGTGGCGGCTGCCTGTGTTCAGCACATTTACAAATTTCGACCCACAAGGCGCACTGAGAAACATGGCTATAGCAAAACAAAACCTGAACATCTTGATTAAACTCTACAACTCTACCGCTGCTACCAACGGTATGTGTCCACCACTCTGCCTCTCTCTACTGAATCTGTCCCTACACGGCAGGTCTCATTCCTTTTAATTCCTGAACACTCATCCTCTGCCATCATAAAACTGAAATATTACCATGTAATACAAAGATCTTTACTCCTATACCATGTTCCTTGAATGCCTCAAAGAGAAGTCCTATAGATCTGACACTTGAATAGGCATGCCCACGGAGGGAAGGGCGCAAGGATATAGTATAGGCAGCGTGTATGTGGCATTTCTCAGGCAGAAGGTAAGAGCTCCTCTATCACCAATGGGGAGCTGTTGGTGGGAGGACTTCTGCAGGACACAGTGCAGAACCTCAGGGCTGAGCTCCTTGCGATTCCTATCAGTGCTGCTTCCTCACCACAGAGGTTCCTGAGATGGCTGTGTTTCCCAAGTCTCCTGTGCTGCTGGGCCAGCCCAACACCCTCGTCTGTCTGGTGGACAACATCTTTCCTCCTGTGATCAATGTCACGTGGTTGAAGAACAGGCACTCAGTCACAGAAGGTGTTTCTGAAACCAGCTTCCTTGCCAAAACAGACCATTCCTTCTTAAAGTTCAGTTACCTCACCTTCCTCCCCTCTGCGGATGATGTTTATGACTGCAAGGTGGAGCACTGGGGCCTGGAGGAGCCGCTCCTGAAACACTGGGGTATGTATGAATTCCACCCCCTGGCACCTTCTTTCTCCATCAAGTTCAAAATATCCTGCCTTGTAGCCTGTGAATCTCATGTTTTCCACACTTCAAAGGTTTCAAATAATAGACTTTGCTCTCTTCCCTAACCATGGTGCCCTGGGTCCTCAGAGAACCAAACCGTCCCTCCCTCTCCATTACACGCACGTACATGAACCAACACTCTGTATTCTGACTTCCACAACCTCATTTTCACAGAGCCTGAAATTCCAGCCCCTATGTCAGAGCTCACAGAGTCTGTGGTCTGTGCCCTGGGGTTGACTGTGGGCCTCGTGGGCATCGTGGTGGGCACTGTCTTCATTATCCAAGGCCTCCGCTCAGGTGATGCCTCCAGACGTCAAGGACCCTTGTGAGCAGCAACCTAGAAAGAAAGGTAAGGATTCAGATTTGTCAGAGCTGAGAGCTGGAGACACAGCACAGGAGGAAGGAAACTGGGAGGAGTTTGTGGATACAGGTATGTTTTAAAGGTTGCAGGAGCCCGGGAGAGGGGAGGATGACAACAAGGGGCCCCCTAGGATCCAACCATCCCATGTCCGTCCTATTGCAGGTGCACCACATGCCCACCGACCAGAGCAGAAGATTGGACTTGATAGGTGACCTAACACTATTTTCTGGCCCAGTTCATCATATTCTTTCTCTCTTACAATGCTCCTCCTCTCACCTCTTTTCTGAAACATAAGGTCCTCCTATATCCTCTGAGAGCTCACATACCCTTTGGAATTCTGCCCCTTGAATATCTGATTTTTTTTTTCTTTTCTCAGTTGTTACCAACAATGAGTTCTCTGGGATATTCCACACAGTAACCTGATTCTTTGTAACCCTGATCCAGTATTCCCATGGAAACAGTAAATTTCCCTTTATGAGATCTTTCAGTAAAATTTTCCTGTCTTTCATCTCAGGGATGACTAAGACTGTGGCCCCTTAGGCTTCCGACCCACTTTTTCTCACTTTCCAGATTATCTTCATGGGCAGTTACACAGGACTAAGCAAGTATAGACTGATGGCTAAAGAAGACATGGTCCATATATACAATGGAATATTACGCCTCCATCTGCAAGAATGAATAGCCAACTTTTGTAGCAACATGGACTAGATTGGAGGAGATTATGCTGAGTGAAATAAGCCAAGCATAGAAAGTCAAATATCATATGCTTTCACTTACTTGTGGAGCATGAGGAGTAATATGGAGGACAGTTGGAGAAGGAAAAGAAATGAGAATTGGGGTAAGTCAGGAAGAAAGATGAAACATGAGAGACTTTGGACTCAGAAACAAACTGAGGGTTTTGGAAGGGAGGGGTGGGGGATGGGAGAGCCTGATGGTTGGTATTGGGGCACGTATTGCATGGAGCACTGGGTATTGGGCATAAACAATGAATCTTGGAACACTGAAAAAATAAAATAAAGTTAAAAAAAGAGAGAGAAAGAAAGACAAATACCATACAGTTTCACTTATATATGAAATCTGAAATATAAAACAAATGAAAAAACAAAACCAGACTCCTAGATACAGAGAACAGAACGATGGTTCCCAGAGGAGAGGGGGATTGGGTGGTGGGCAAAATGGGTGGAAGGGTCAAGAGGAATAAATTTCCAATTATACAATAAATAAATCATAAGGAGGTAACATCCATCACAGGGAATATAGATAGCAATACTCTATTTTTTATATGGTGACATGTGGTAACTAGACTTATTACACCGATCATTTCATAATGCGTTTAATGTTGAATTACTATGTTGTACACCTGAAACTCATTATAGTATTGTATGTCAGTTATACTTGAATTAATTTTGTATGGTGACATGTTAACTAGTCTTATTGTAGTGATAATTTCCCAAGATATAAATATATTAAATCATGTTGTACACCTGAAAATAATATTATGCTATATGTTAATTATACATTAAGAAAAAGGAATGACTGTTTTAACCTTGAAAAAATGTCTTGGCAACAATTTTTTGAATATGAAACCAAAAACACAAGCAACAAGGCAAAAATAAAGAATTTAAAATTTTAAAACTTCTACACAGCCAAACAATCAGACAAATGCAAAGGCAAACTATGGGATGTGAAAAAAAAATTTGTAAACCATCCAGCTGACAAAAGGTGATATAGAATTACCCATACACATCAAGAACAAAGAAAACAAACTGATTTAAAAATGGGCAGAGAAGAACTTCCAGGGAAGAGGGCAGAGTAGGAAGATCCTAAGCTCACCTCATCCCATGAATACAACTAGATACATCCACGTCCTTGTAAATAACCCAGAAAACCATCTGAAGCCTGGCAGTAAAGACTCTCCACAACAAAATGAAAAGAGGCCACATCCAAGAAGCAAGAAAGGGCAGAGATGCTGTTGGGAACTAAATGGACCCACAGGACAGTCCACAGGAGGAGGGATGCTGTGGGATTCAAGAGGGGAAAGAAACAGACCCTTCAAATAGGCACTCTAGGCATGTGGAACCCACAAAGGGAAGACAAATCCCCATAACATTTGACTTTAAAAACCAGAATGACGCAATTTTTCCAGTTGTTATAATCAGTAAGGCTTAATACCTAGAACTTTAAAAATCAGCAGGCTTGGCTCCTGGGGAGGCAGAGGGCAATAGGAAACTGGGTCCTTGCCCTTAAAGGGACAGTACAGCACACAACCCTGTGAAGACAGAGCATGCAAACAGCAGTTTGAAAATAGCCTGGAATATACAGGCAGGAGTTTTGTTTATTCATCTCAGATCATGTGCTGCAGTGGCAGAGATCTTTGGGAGACCTCTTCAAGAACAAGAGAGCTAGTGGGTGCCATTTCCATCTCTTGCCCTCCACACGAGACACACAGACACCTGTTAGAACCAGAGTAGCATCAAACTTGCTACGTAACTTGCCAACAGTGTGCCCCACCTCCACATTCTCCTACGGACACAACCACTACAAGCGACCTCAGCATCAGGAGCCCTCCACCTCAGACATACACAAACCTTGATAACACCTCACACCCTGTCCCACTTCTCCTATGGACCTGCCCCTTGCAGGCAAAAAGAACCTCTGTAGATGACTGACCTGAAGGATAGAGCTCCCCAAAACAACAACAGAACACACACAGCACACACCAGAATTACTCCCTGAATTACCAGGCCCTGAACACGATATGACCTCTGCATAAAGCCAGTATTCGTAGAAGCAGGAAATAATATTGAAGTATTCTAACACAGAGAAGAAGGCAGAGGCTTAGACAGAGTGCCAAGACAGAGTAATTCATCCCAAATAAAAGACCAAGATAAGGTCATGGCCAGAGATGTAAGTGAAACAGATATATGTAGTATTCCTGATGAAGAATTTAAAGCAATGATCTTAAGGACACTCGCTGGACTTGAGAAAAGAATGGAAGACTTCAGGGAAGCCCTTACCTTACAGAGATAAAAGAGTTAAAGAGGAATCTGTCAGGAATGAAAAATGCAGTAACTGAGATTGGAAAGGTGATGGATGTAATGAACACAAGGCTGAAAGAAGTAGAGGAATGAATAAGAGATATAGAACAGAAATAAATGGAATATAATGAAGCTAAACAAAAGAAAGAAGAATTACAAAACACGAGAACAGACTTAGGAAACTTAGGGAATTGTGTGATTCTATAAAATGTAATAACACTCATATTACAGGAGTCCCAGAAGAAGAAGAGAGACAACATGGGGCAGAAAATTTATTTGCAGACATACCAGCTGAAAACTTCCCTAATCTTGGGAAGGAAACAGACTTATAGGTCCAGGAAGCATAGAGAACTCCCATCAAAATCAACAAAAGCAAGTCAATACCAAGACATAGTATAATTAAATTTGCAAAATATAGCAATATAAAAAGCTTAAAACCAGCAAGACAAAAGTAGTTCTTAACCTACTATAAGAGTAGCAACAGATATTTTGACTGAAATTTAGCAAGCCACAAGAAAGTGGCATGATATGCCCAGTGTGCTGAGTGGGAAAAATACACAGCCAAGAATATTCTATTCAACAAGGCTGTCATTCAGAGTAGAGATAAAGAGTTCCCCAGACAAATACTACAGGAGTTTGTGACCACAAAACCAACCCTGAAAGAAATATGAAAGGGGACTTTTTGTGTGGCAAGGAAAAAGAAAGGAACAGAGAAAATATACAGAAACAATGAAAAAACAAATAATAAAATGATAATAAATACATATCTGTCAAAAATTACTCTGAATGTAAATGGACAAAATGCTCCAATCAAAAGACGTAAGGTGCCATAATGGATTAAAAAAACAAGACCCATCTATATGCTGTCTACACGAGAATCATTTTAGACCTAAACACAAGTGCAGATTGAAAGTGAAGGGATGGAGAAATATTTGTCATGCAAATGAACGTCAAAAGAGACCCAGAGTAGCAATACTTATATTGGAAAAAGTAAACTTTAATCCAAAGACTGTAACAAAAGAGGAAGAAGGACACTATATCATAATAAAGGAGACAATCTATCAAGATGATCTAGTAATTATATCTATGCCCCCAGTGGGAGCAACCAAATATACAAATCCATAACAGACATAAAGGAACTAACTGATAATAATACAATAGTAGTAAGGAAATTTCATCCATGGACACATCATCTAAGTGGAAAATCAACAAGAAACAGTAGCTTTGAGTGGCACACTGGACCAGACGGACTTAAGAGATCTATTCAGAACACTCCATCCTGAAACAGCGGAGTACACATTCTCTTCAGGGGCACACGGGACATCCTCCAGAACAGATCACATACAAGCTCACAATTCAGGCCTCCACAAGTACAAAGCAACTGAGATCATGTCATACATATTTTCTGACCACAATGCTATGAAACTTGAAGTCAATCACAAGAAAAAATTTGAAAAGACCAAAAATTAATGGAAGTTAAACAGTATGCTACTAAACGATGAATGGGTCAACCAGGAAATCAAAGAAGAAATAAAAAATACATGGAAACAAATAAGACTGAAAACGCAACCATCCAAAACCTTTCAGATACAGCAAAACGGGACCTGAGAAGGAAGTATTTAACAACACAGGCCTACTGTAAGAAGCAAGAAAAATGTCAAATAGACACCCTAACCTCACACCTACAGGAACCTACACCTAAAGGAAAAAGAACAACACACCTAAAGTCTAAAGCAGAAGAAAGGAAATAATAAAGATTAGAGAAGAAATGTATATAGAAATGAAAGAAACAAACAAACAAACAAACAATCAGTGAAACCAGGAGCTAGTCTTTTGGAAAAATTTCTAAAATTGATAAACCCCAGCCAGAGTTATCAAAAAAGAAGAGAAGGAACCCAAACAAAAAAAATTCACAAATGAGAGATGAGAAATAACCAAAACCACAGAAATACAAGCAATTATAGGAGAGTATTACAAAAAAGTATATGCCAACAAATTGAACAACCTGGAAGAAATGAATAAATTCCTAGAAACATAAAAACTACCAAAACTGAAACAGGAAGAAACAGATGGCTTAAACAGAACCATAGCTGCAAAGAATTTAATCAGTAATCAAAAATCTCCCAAAAAACAGAAGTCCAAAGCCAGATGGCTTCCCAGGAGAATTCTACCAGATATTTAAAGGAGAGTTAACATCTATTTTTCTCAAACTATTCCAAAAAATACAAATGGAAGGAGCACTTCCACATTCATTCTCTGAAGCCAGCATAACCCCAAAACCAAAACCAGAGAAGAAGTACACTAAAAAAGAGAACTATGGGCCAAAAACCCTAGTGACCATGGATGCAAAAATTCCCCCATAAAAATACTAGCACACCAAATCCAACAGTATATTAAAAGAATCATTTTACCATGATCGAGTGGGATTTATTCCTGGGCTACAAGGGTGGTTCACTAGTCACAACTCAAAAAATGTGATACGCCACATTAATAAAAGAAAGGATAAGAGCCACATGATCCTCCCGATAGATGCTGAAAAAAGGATTTGACAAAGTACAACATTCATTCACGACAAAAATCCTCAACAAAGTAGGATTAGATGGAATAAATCTCAACATCATAAAAGCCATATATGAAAAAAAAAAAAACCTCTCCTAATATCACCCTCAATGGGGAGAAACTAAAAGCTTTTCCTCTGTGGTCAAGAAGAAGACAGGAATGTCTACTCTCAGAACTGTTATTTAACATAGTACCAGAAGTCTTAGCCACAATGATCAGATATAGAAAGGCATCCAAAATGGCTAGGAAGAAGTCAAACTCTCACTATTTGCTGATGATATGATATTCTATATAGAAAACACAAAAGACTCCACCAAAAACTATGAGAACTGATACACAAATTCAGTAAACTAGCAGGATAGAAAATCAATGTGCAGAAATCTGTTGCATTTCCTTACACCAGTGATAGAGCAACAGAAAGAGAAATCAAGGAACCAATCCCATTTACAATTGCAAACACAATAATAAGATGCTTAGGAATAAACTACTCAGGCCCATTGAGTGAGTGGGAGAACAGGGAGGAGAGATGCCTGCTACTCATTGTCATCGCCCTCCATAACCTCAGAGAAAAGTTCCCAGCCACATGTCTTAATAGCAAAACCTGGAGACTGAGATTGAGACCACCATTTATTGCTGGGCCCCTAAGGAAGGAGCCACTGTGTACAGTGACCTCCTTACAACCCGTCAGGAATCAGCAAGTCACTGTGTTCACATACAAGAAGAACCCTATCCTCTGAGAGTCCTAGCTCAGTAAGGTCATTAGGAGACGGTGAAGGAGACAAGGGGTGGGATGGTTGTGAGTTGGCACCCAAAAAAGAGAATCTAAAGCAGAGGGAACTCAGCCATTTATGTCCTGGGGTCCAGGATGTAAGAACAAACTGTCTCTCACACCTCTCCACTGTGATGGGCTCTGGAGGGCGCTCCACATGGCAGGTGTGGACATATTTCAACTAGGGAGTCATCTGCAGCATCACCAAGACCCAGAAGACCCAATACCTGTCCGTAATAAAAGGAATGGATGCAAGGCTAGCTATCTATACCCCATGCACGTGAGGATATCTTTGAAAGGTGTGTACGTTACTCAGTCTTGGCCAATCAGAATCTTCTAAAATTGTTCAAACGTTGGTAGATACTGTAAAAACACAAAACGGAAACAGACACCTACACACACAGAAACAAACATGAGATAAGATGACAGGTAATGAGAAGAGAGATGCAGACAGAGAGAAAGGGATCCAGATAAATAATGGCAAAGGCACAGACAGAATAGACGGAGGGGGAGATGCAATGAAGGAGTGAGACATGACAGAGACAGAGATGCAGAGATAGGCATAAAAAGATGCAGAGACACCCCTATGTTGACTGCGGCATTACTCACAATAGTCCAGATACGGAAGCAGCTCAAGTGTCCATTGATAGATGAATGGGTCAAGATTGACATATATACAGTGCAATGTTACTCTACCATAGAGTGTTATATCTTACCGTCTGCAACAACATGGATGGGTCTAGAAAGTATTAAGTGAAATACATCAAAGAAAGACAAATACCATACAATTTCACTTATACGTGGAATCTAAAGAACAAAACAGATGAACACAGAAACAACAATAACAAAAGAGAAATGAACTTATAAATACAGAGAGCAAACTCGTGGTTGCCACAGGGGAGACAGATGGGAAGCTAGGCAAGATAGGGGAAGAGGATTAAGAGGTACAAACTTCCTTACTAAAGAAGTAAGTCATGGAAAGAAAAAGTCAATATAGTCCATAATATTGTGATAAGGCGACAGATGGTGACTATACCTATCGTGATAAGCACTGAGTAATGTACAGAATTGTCAAATCACTGTGTCGTACACCAGATACTAACATGACATTATATGTCAACAGTACTACAACAGTAAAGAAATGTAATAAATGTGCTCCTCTTGCACAATCTGAGAAGGAAGAATGGAAATAGAAATGGCAGAGGCCAGCTCCGGCTGAGCCAGGAGTCCCTGAAGGAAGGACAGTGTCGGCAAATGAGAGAGCCCCCAAGATTCTTTTCGATCCCTGCCAGGCATCTCTGCCTTGCCGGCTTTCAGTGTCTTTATTCATAGGCAACAAGCTATAGGTCATCATAAAGGAAAAATGCTTTTACGGGGAATGATTTTTGCTTACACAGCGTTCTGATTTAGGAAATAGTGCTTTGGTTAGTGAAACGCGTTTTTGCAGGTTTCCATGTCTGCAAGTTACGTTTACTCCCTCAACCATGACATGGTTATTTATGATTCCTATCATTTGGTGCCTACACGATAAAGGGTAGATTAACCATATGGTATTTAAAAGCAGGACTTACAGATAAGAAAACAATTCAAAGGCTTAGATGAGCTATCTACAAAGTTTAAGCTACATCATTAATATAATGGCCAGAAGTTAAAGAGAAAGGTAACATTTTACAAAGGTAAAAGCGTTTACTCAAGCCTCCTTTCTATGACTGCGTGAGGAGCTCTTTATTTATGGATCCTTTGTGTGCATGGCAATGTTCTTGTTAGTACAGTTTTATTTCCTCCCTTTATTTAACCATCTAGGAGCCTTCACAGTCTCCCTCACGGACCACGGGAGATTTAAAGGGAAAGTACAACAAGTACACTCTTAAGGACCCTAAGGGAGGCTCTGTTGGGCCTGGAGCATCTGGGGCCCTGTCAAGAGTAACGTGCTTTACTTTCAGGATAAAGACCAGTCAGTAGAAAGAGGAGATGCCAATTTCGCACCATCGGCAGGAGGGAGGCTCAGACTGGCCTTTCCTTTCTGGGACCACGTCAGGCCCTAGTGGGTTTATTTTCCGGCGGCAAGAGCTGTGCTCAGACTGCCATCTTCCCCACAGTGACTCCGTGGGCTTCCAGGACCCCTGTGGCTCCCCGCTCAGAAAAGCCCTTGGAGCCTTAGTAGACGCTGCGGGCAGCATGCTCACAGGCAGAGGCTCCGAGGCCAGTGCAGGAAGTAGCCTCACAGTCAGATCCTCGGGACAGGGTCACAGGAGGTGACCTGGTGACTGTTTCAGAAGCACTGTAGGACTCTGATCCACATGGGGGACAGGCTGGCAGGCAGCTGGGAATTCTGGGCAGGGGCAGGCGGGCGCTGCAGAAGGCGGAATCCCCAATATCCTCAGGCATCAGTGCAGGAGCCCTGCAGAAAAAACGGAAATCAGCACAGGGGACCCTGAGGGACAGGACCTCTCCCCTCCTCTCAGGGCCAGTGTGGCATCACAGAAAGCTGGGGCCCAGGGCATATTGTCATCACCTCCCCAATATCTCTGGAAAGGTGCAATCAACTCAAGAGAAGAGGGCACTCCAGCTGCACACGGATGTGGGAGGCAGGGGAGCGGCTGTCATCCTTTCGGGGGATATCAAGGTGTTAGTAAATGTAATGACGACTCACCTTCTTTTCACCACTAGGAGCCTGTCATTTATAAACTCTCACAGGCAGTAGCCACCATCGTGAACACAACGTGGGCATCATCCTGGTGTCTAACCCCCAAGATGGCTCTGGCTCCACGTTCCACAGGAAGATACCACCAAAGTTATGGCTTGGTTCTGGGGAACAACTCTGGGTGTGCCCACAGAAACTGGGCAGACTTCTCCCCTAACTCTGGGTCTCTGTTGCAGGGATGAGGCCATGAACTGAGTGCCCTCACCCCATGCTCTTCCCTCCTTCACCGGCACCCCCACCCCCAGTGAGTCAGAACAGAAATAGTACCTGCTGGAGGAGAACCTCGAGGTCCTATAAAAAGAAGTGACACAGAAAAGGGTCTCATTACACACACAGCCAGTCTCTCACTCACCCCAAAGCGAGGTGAGATAAGCAACTTAACTGGAATTTTACTTTCTCCCTACCCATCATCAACAAGACATTAACTGCCCTAAGCTAAAATCCCCCACAATGAATGACAGTTGTCACCAGAAGGAAGAGAAGCAGATGCTCTGACCCTTGTAAAGAAAGAAGCTCTCAGAAAGGAGCCAGTGAGACAAGGATGAACCGTCAGGAAGCCCTGGAACATACTCCACCTGGTACCTGTGTGATAGGGCTCCTTTCAACCAGTAACATCGGGTTCCATAGTCTCCCCCTAGGCTGTTCACTCTGCTCCCACCACCAGCCCACCCTCCTTCCTTTCAGGGTCAGAAAGAAAGAGCTACATCTAGGGACACAGGCCCCCCTGAACAGAGGGCGTCAGGCACAGCCCTTCTCCCCAATTTCCACAGAGTGCCTTACCTTTCTGGCTCCTGAGACGAATGATAAGGCCCAGTCCCAGGAAGATCAGCCCCAGCACGAAGCCTCCAATGCCACTCAGCCTCTTACTCTGCACAGATTCAGACTGTGCCCCTGGGGAGCAGAGCCTGAGGGTCAGGGCTGTCCCACACCCCATGGGGACCTTGAGGAAGCCTGAAGTCCAGTCTGATACAGGAGCTGGAGGTGCCAGGCTAAACTAGCCCACCATTCTGACCACCCTCAGGGGAGGAAAGGACCCACTGATAGATCCTTGCACACAGTGGGTGTGTGTGTGGGGGGGGGGGAAGCTGAACCCTGCTCCTCCAGACACACCCCTAATCTCAGATTCCAAGACCCCAGTCACCAGCTAGATAGACATCTGTTAGAGCTACAGGGCTGGACTGTGGGGCTAGGATGGGGTGAATGAGCTCTCTGGTATCTAGAAAGACAATGAGATCAAGATTCTTCTCATGCCCCTACCATGGGACCAGAGGCACTCTAATCCCCTGTGATTTCCAGGTCAGCGGTGACATCAAGGATGAGAAATAGAATGGGATGGGCTGGGGAAGCCCTGTCTAGTGGGGTCCAGAATGAAGGCAAACAGATTGCCCCTTACGCCACTCCACGGTGATGGGGCTCTGGAGGCTGGGGTGCTCCACATGACAGGTGTAGACATCTCCTCGCTGGGGAGTCATTTCCAGCATCACAAGGATCTGGAAGGTCCAGTCCCCATTCCTAATAAGTGGAGTGGACACGACGCCAGCTGTCT
>PITA01027972.1:0-20116 GCA_004023965.1 Spilogale gracilis | reverse complement strand
TGATGACTTCTTATAGGTTTGCCCCTAAGATCCATCCTCCCTACACCCATGAGACAGGCCAGGAGAAATGTTGGGTAGAAGGAGCTAGAAGGAGTTCCAGGATGGGGGGCAGTGTCACCAAGGTCACAAGAGGGCTGGGAGGCAGAAGCCTGGGCCAGAGGTAGGGCTGTGTTGACCAGAGAAGCTTCATGGGATGATCAGGGGAGGAACTGGGACCAGGATGTGGATGAGGTCCACTCCAATAATGAAAGGAGTAGGACAGAGGCTCTCAAGTTTTGATGTGCAAAAATATTACTTGGTATGCTTGATAAAAATGCAGATTATCAGGTATAGCCCTCAAAGATCTAATTAACATCTCTGAGGTGCAGCTGAACTGTATCCCCCAACCCTCACCATTCATATGTTTAAGTCCTAACCCGGGGCACCCGGGCGGCTCAGTTGATTAAGCCTCTGCTTTCGGCTCAGGTCCTGATCCCAAGGTCCTGGGGCAGAGTCCCGCATTGGGCTCTCTGCTCAGCAGGGAGCCTGCTTCTTCTTCCTCTGCCTACTTGTGCTCTCTCTCAATCTGTCAATAAATAAATAAAACCTTAAAAAAAAAAGAGTCCTAACTCAGAGTATCTCAGAATGCAACAAGATGAAGGTAGGGCTTTTAAAGAGATGATTAAGCTAAAATGAGATCCTGTGGGTGGGCCTTAATCCAATCTGACGCAAGAAGGGATTAGGACACCGACCAGAGCACACATAGATGACACAATGAGAAGGCCGCCATGTACAAGCCATGGAGAGAGGCCTCAGACTTCTAGCCTCTAGAATTATGAGAAAATTAATTTCTGTTCTTTAAGCCCCTGGTCTGCGGTATTTTGTTATGGGAGCCCAAGCAGACTAATAGACTGCCCTAGAACGACAGGAGTTGGGGGTCTGGAGAAGGACTGAGAGACATATTACACCACCTCCAGTGGAAGAGAAAAGTAACCAGACGACACCAGAGATGGGATTGACCTGGGGCAGAGGCGACATCGTGAGATGGTGTGAGCCCCATGTCTGAGAGTGCAGAGAGGGTGGCGCAAACCCCCTTCCCCTGGACCCCCAGTCTGTGAGGCGGGAAAACAGGTTTGGAGGGATGGGGTAGTCAGGCTTCAGTTAAAGTAAGGAGGACATGGAGGTAAAGAATATCTCAGGCATTCTAAGTAGAAATGGTAGATTTCTTTCTGGAAAAACCTCACTAAAATGACGATTTACAGGTTTTTTTAGGACTTAACCAAACAAACAAACAAAAGGGACCAGTACAAATACAGCAACAAGATTTGAGGAGTTTGAGAGCCCCTGGAAAAGTGATTAATACCTTAGCACGTGGTTCCTCACCAGCAACTTCACCTAAAAATCTGTAAGACAAGTTCCTGGGTCTCGCCCCAGGCTTCCTGAGTCAGAAACCCTGGGGGTGGGGCTGCGCACTCTGTTGCAACAAGCTCTCTGGGTGACAGCGCTCATGGAAGTTCATCGATCCCTGGCTCACCAGACCAGAGAGAACTGATGAGAGCTATCACTTGTGAAATCTGAAAGGCAACCAGCAAAAAGGCCAGGAATGAAAGCACCAGCTAACTTCAGAAACAGGAAATGAGGAGCTAAGGTCACGAGAACTGGCTAGAAAGCTCAAGGAACCCATTAGGTGCCAAGACCCCCTCCCCACTGGTTCACATCTGCAGGCTCTGTGCTGGCACACAAAGGGACAGATCCAACAAGAACAGGTGTGTTTCTGCCTCAATGGGCTACATTGCTATATCAAGACCCAATGTGGCTGCCTAGTTGCCACAGAAAATAGTACAGAATGTGAAAAGACAGAGTATAGCCCCTGACCCAGGAGGTGGGAGACCTTGTTCTCGGTCTGACTCTGTCTCTAGCTGTATAATCAGGACAAGAACTCCTTGTTTTCCTGAATTGCATTAGGCCTTCGAACCCAAATATTCTATGGTCACATTTTTAATTACAAAGGAAGAAACAGCATAAAGTAGATGATAGGAAGTGCTAATCACTAGCAATGCCTAATTAGGTGAATAGATGAGGTGATCTCTTAACAGATATTTGCCATATGGGGTTTCTATGTTTTTGAGTATTTACTTCTATTTAAATAATTTCAACAAATATATACAGAGCTTCTACTGGATGTACAAATGTCTAAGAAGTGACACTATCTAAACACTTAGAAGAGCTACTGGCACTATGAGTGAAATTGTTTTCTATATATTCTTAATTCTTGGTAATTTTGCAATATTACTATATGATTTAAATATTAAGGACTGCCACAGTGATAGCAAATAGGTTCATCATCTTAAGTGCCAATTTTGATCAATTGCTAATGTCTGCTTGGAGTGCTGTATTGGAAACTTTGAAACTCATTTCAGACTCAGTGGGAGAGAATGCTATGATCACTCAGTAATGTCTGACAAAGCAAAAGGACAAGACATGTGCTGTGTCCCTGTTTTCTTTTGCTACTATAATCTAGAGGCAAAATGATCTCCCTTTGACACTGAGAATGTGGAAACTGGACCCCAGATTAAAAGCTTAGTTCCTCTCCTACAAGCCTTAAATAGAAACAGAGGACTCATCCAGGGCAGCCAATCATGGCTTCCAGATACAGTCTTCCTTCTGGGGAGAATCTCATGCATAATTTGAAAAGAATGTTTCTTTAATGTCAGGAAGGCTATGGAGAAGCATTGCTCATAGCAGACTCTTCTCATCCCCTCACCCACCTTAAGACCCATAAATGTTGCCTCCCTTCCCCACACCTGCCGACCACAGAGCTCTAGCAATCATGCCTAGAGATGGCTCCTGCAAGCCAGTAGGCTGGGAATTTTCTAACTCCATCCTGGCATGTGGAGGAGGCCTGATGACAAACAGCGGATGAGACCAGGCCATACCCCCACAGGCATGCCTCCCCCGGATGGAGAGCTGGTCAGTACTCACTGCCCATTATCCTCCGCACTGTTGGACCCTCAGCAGTCATTTCTCTCACGATCTCATTGTCGTCCTCATTGGCATCCAGCCAGCGATTACAATTGAAGTTATACTTGTCCTTGGTCAGAGTGTTCACCAGGGTCATCTGGAATGAAGTCCTGGGGTGAGCAAGAGGGTGGACCAGAGATACACCACTCCCTGAGGTCATCGTTCTACTATCTCATCCAAGGGAGGCCAAGGCCATCCCGTAGAGATGACTCTTGCGGAAGGTGGTCCAGATTTAACATCTCTCCCTTTTGCTCCCTGGAGACGCATGCTTTCCTAGCAGCCTGGTGACTGGGGAACAGTGCAAGTCTCCTGAAAAAAAACCTGAGCATTTTCTCAGTCGACTTTGGAGGTCCTCTCCTCATCAGGAAGTCCCCGTGTCCTAGGTCCAAATTTGGGTCTCACTTGAGACCTATGCTTACCCACCCCCGCTTCCAACAGACACAAAGGAAAACTTAGGTGGCAGGGTCATTAGAAAGAGACCTCTCCTGCTCCTCTCCCACCTCCCAAGTCCCAGGATGGCACACCTCACCCTTTCTAAATGCCATCCAGAACCAGGGCTCCTCCTGTCATGCCACGCCCGAATCTTGTAAAACCTGCCAAGATCCGGGAGCTCAATCTATGGGGAGAAATGACAAAGTTTGGGTGGACATAATCAAGTAAAATGTTTATCCTCACAGCTGAACCCTTGCCAGAGGGGGCACCCACTCTGGGCCATGTCTTCAGCAGTGAGGGTGGCTTTGCTCCCAGCCAGCCTCGTAGACTATATCCTCTCATGCCCTTGCAGCCAGGGGCACGTGAGGGCGAGACAGCCATGTAGGGCCCAGGTTCAGTCTGGCCTGGTAAAACTGAACCAAAATAACTGACCCACAGTAGGATCCAGAACAAAGAAAATCTTCCAAGCAATAAACTCCCAGTAACAAAACCCATTCAGCAACCCTGCAAATTAGCACAGGCCCACAGCCCCAGGACTCCACTGGGCACTAAAACAGACAAAAAGATCAATACAGCAGTCATGCCCTTTCCCTATGGGCTTGCAGTCTAGCCAGGAAGACAAATACATGAAAAGCAATGAACTGAGTGTATAACAGAGGCAGCAGTTGGGTGCTCTGGGAAGACAGCTGAAAATTACAAATCATTCTCACCTAAAGGTCAGAGCACACTTCTGTTGGCAAAACAAGCCTTGCTCTAGTTATATACGCATCAGGAATTTAAAGCTAAATTTCTTTTAAAATATTCTACTATTTATACTTTCTTTTCAGTTTGCTCCTCACTCTCTAATTCAGTCCAGATCAGGCAGTTTGACACTAATGTGCTCAGGGTCCCTGTTCTACAATGATTCCCTAAGTTTCTAGGCTCCTGAAAAACATTCTATTCTTGCTTCTTTTCCCCAGGCTTGGTTCTGGAGTCTTTGATTCAGGTGAAGGGTCAGATCCAAAATGGACTCCATTCAATCACTAGATCATTGTGGTATCCCTTGCAGCGGCCTGAATTTCTCATAGCATTCTCTTGTCTTCAAACGTGATTCAAAATCTGGCTTAGAAAACCACCCTCATGACAAATACCTCTTATATCCTCCTCCCTTCTGCCCCATTACACTTCCCTCCTACCCTAAATTTCTCGATTATGCCTGGTTTGAACCACTTGTTGTTGGGATTCAGGAGAATCTCATCAGTCCGCCCCTTTTGGCCATAAATCTGGATGAAGATGGGAGAGTTGGTACCAGCTTTCTTCAAATCGGTTGTCCAGACCCACAGGGACCAAGGGAATTCTGCAAAGACAGGTCAAGTTGTCCCATAAAGACTTTTTTTTTTTTTTTTAAGATTTTATTTATTTGTCAGAGAGAAACACAGCCAGAGAGGGAACACAAGCAGGGGGAATGAGAGAGGGAGAAGCAGGCTTCCCGCTGAGCAGGGAGCCTGATGTGGGACTTGATCCCCGGTCTCCAGGATCATGACCTGAGCCGAAGGCAGTTGCTTAACCAACTGAGCCACCCAGGCGCCCCCCATAAAGACTTCAAGAGTGAAGAATTTTCATGTTACCAGTAGAGGGAAGAGAAGCAAATTAAAAGTGGTCAGGACTGAAGTGCAGATCACACAGAAGTCTGGCCCACTCTCAGAAACCCACTCTAACAGGTGCCGATATTAGGGACCCAAGAATTCCTTGCTATTGGAAAGGGGATACCTCAATGCTCCATTTAATGGCAAAAGCTCATTACTATGTTCTAAACAGGAAAAAGAGTTGACTCCCAGCAGCCTACATATATTCAGAGTGCACTGTGTTGAACCATTCGGTTTAACATCTAGCCCATCACAGCAGCTTGTTCAGTTTGGGGTCACGGGGGGACTAGCCACGGTACTGAGTGTGTGACTCTATGTGGCCTGTACCTTGGAGAAATGAGCTTCCTGCCGGGCCCATTCCCTTTCTCTTTAGAGGAGAACTGAGAAACAGAAGTGGACCCCTTCGCAGCAGAGCTCTTGTGCAGAGGTCTGACCTCCTGGCCTCTGCTGGCCCTGTATGGGCAGCCACCAGCCTCTGGGCCCTCTCCACCTACTTTTCAGCCTCTTCTTCCTGAGAGACACCATCTCATAGAGCTGCCTCTCGATCAGCCCGTCCACCCTCTTCTCATCCAGCCAGTTGCGGCAAGGGAAGGTCTGCTGGATACCGGTGAAAGGGCACAGAATCACCACCTGGAGGGGGTACAGATCATGAGTCTCCTGCAGCAGGTCCCCTGGTTGGGACCTCCTTAAAATGTTTGACAGCCTCTTCATGTTAAGGAGGTCTACATTAGGATTCTCAAGGAATGGCACTTTTCTTCCTGTTGCTGGTCTCATTAAATCTTAGACCAAGAAACACCTCTCCCAAGGAGTCTTCCCAAGCAGGTATCATCCCTCCTCCAATTTATCAGCCCAAATCTCAAAATCTTCCCCGTACACATAACACCCTCTTTGAACACCATATTTCTTTATGCGTATCATAAAATGTCAGTCCAGACCAAATGAACTAGAACACTAAATTAATTCCTTATATTTATCTTACAGGAAAAAGGTCAATCACATAAAAGCAATGACTATCTGGAACAGAATACAAAAACAAACTAACCCCTTCTGAGCTTGAGGCTTGTTCAACCTTCTTTGCCATACTTTCTCCACTCACATTCTGAACTCACGGGTTTAGAATTCAGAAGGGTGTCCAGCCTAGGTCACTCACATTAGGTATGTCCAAAGGACTGTTCTTGTGACACTATGAAATTTTCTATCAGCCAAGAAGAGACTATTAACCCTGCTAGATTCTCAGCTTTACCTTCTTTTAATTTGAAAATTAGTATGACCCTACTACTGATCAAACATTTTGACTAGTCACTGTCTTACTGTGTTTGTTGTCAGTTGTTCATGGTTACTACCATTGACTATAATTTGTTTGGATTGAATCATTACCCTTAGATACACCCAGATATCTCTGAGAATTCATCTAATACTAACTGACCATCATAGCTGTATAAAACCTTAACTTAGAAGCACAAAGGAGAAGGGAGATAAAAGATTGTGGGTGGGAAGTCTATATCCCCTCAACCTCCCAGAGAAACTCTCTCCCCTCAAGATAAAAAATGGTTCAGAGCCTCAGGCAGTAGCATCCTCAAACACTTTAGTCCTGTGACACAGATGTATTAGCAATTAATATAAACTACCCAAACATTCATTCGACATGCAGGAAAACTGAGGTCCAGGAAAGGGCATGAAGTGTGCAAGCTTGCAGTTAATCGGTAGTGATACCAGAAGCATAGGTAGTCCTGACTTCTAATTATCAGTGTGGGGCCTTTAAACCCATTAGGTCCACTGGAACCAATATTACACGCTATCTTTTACGCTAAAGTTTCTATGCAACCATGTATTCAGAAGTGGACTCATCCCTTTTCCACTTGTATGTGTGTCCACACACACGCACACACACTCTTTTTCTCTCTAAAATGAATACTATATGTTGGTTAATTGAACTAACTAAATAAATAAATATTTTAAAAAACAGAACCAAGATGATAGAGAATGCCTGAATAATTCTATAACCAGCAAAACAGAAACAACAACTTTTAAAAACATTAATTTCAACACACACAAAATCCCAAATAATTTTGCAAGGGACTAGACCCAAACATTTGGGGAACAGATCATTATACTTTTATACACCTTCTTTTAGGAAAGAGAATAATTCCCATTTCATTTCATGCCAGGATCAAATCTGTCAAGGACTAGATGAGGAAGAAAAATTAAGGGCCACAACCCTCATGAACATACACACAAAAATTTTCTGTAAAATCTTAGCAAACCAATTCCAGAAACACATAAAATTAAAATCCATTATGACCAAGTTTGTCTTAAAGAAATTCACAGTTGGTTTGCCATTAGAAAATGCAGTCATAAATAAATAAAATCTTTAGAAAAAAAGAAAAATGTAGTCATATAATTCAGCAAATTAATAAGTAAAAAAGAAAAGCCTTATGACTATTGCACTAAGTGCAGAAAAAGCATTAGATAAAATTCAACAATTCATAATAAAAACTTTGAACAATATAGAAAGAGGATTTCCTTAATCTGATCTAAGACTATATACTAAAACCTTTCAACAATCATAATTAACTAAACAGAACATTAGAAATTGTTCCTTTAAAACCAATAACAAAACAAAGATGTCTACTATTAACCCTCTGTTCAGCATTGTACTGTTCATGTGGTCAAATAAGAGAATATTAAATATAAGCTTTGGAAAGAAGAAATGAAACAGTCATCATTCACAGACAATATGACTTTCTAAAAAGAAAATTCCCCAAAAACTTATAGACAAATTATCATAACTCATTAGAGCTTAGTAAGATGGCTGTTTATAAACTCAGTGTACAAAAGTACTTCTATTTCTATATCAGCAACAAATAATTTAAAATATAATTTTAAACAGATATCATTTATAATAGCAACAAAAATTGTAAGGGCTCTATGAATATACCTAAGAGAGACATGTAAAACTTTTATCAACAAAAACATAAAACTATATTGAAAAACATTAAAGGAGACCTAAATTTTAAGAGGTATACAATATTCAGAGATACAAAAAGTATCTAGTAAAAACATCAATTCTTCTAAATGGAACTATAGATCCAATTGAATTCTGCTCAACACAGTTCTTCAGGGAACTTGGCAAGAAAATTCTAAAACTTCCAAGGAAAGGTTAAAGGTCATGGACATTAACACATTCTTGAGGAGAAGAGTAAGGGAAAGAGTGAGCAGGAGGGCATGCATGTGAGAGAGAACACATAAGGGGGGGAAGGGTAGAGACAGAGGGAGAAGTAGACTCCCTGCTGAGGAGGGAGCCCGATGCAGGGCTTAATCCCAGCACCCCAGGGTCATGACCTGAGCCAAAGGCAGATGCTTAACTGACTGAGCCACCCAGGAGACCCCAAAATACTTGTTGACAGAGAGATGTATAAGCTGAAGTGAAACACCAAGAATTAGGACAGTTTATAACTACCAGCTAGCACCTGCGTTTGGCCCTTGGATGCATGCATAGAACAGCCCTCATTCTTGACCATAAGCAAAATTACCACCCCACCTGCCCACTGAAAGGGCCTGCCATGTTTTGTCACTCGTCCAAAGGAAGTAGGAAGCAGGAAGCAGGTCAGCGTTTGTATTTACGAGTTGAAGAAGAGGGGTTGAATCAAGAAAGCCCCCGCCCTCAGGGGACATCCCTTACCTTCTCGCAGTACCAGCCTCTGTTGACGCCCACATTGCCGTGCCCGATGGAGACTCGACTCAGGGGACTGAGGAGGACAGCCAGCTCGATGTGGAAGATGTCTGTGCGGCCACGGTCAAACACACCGCCTTCCAGGAAGATTTTCCCACTGTTCTTATTCCCTCTGGCGCCGAACATGACCAGGTAGATTTTGGATTTGGTCCCAGCCCCCCGGACATCCCCAGTGAAGATGGTGACCACGTACGAGATAGCTGGTATAGAAGCCATAGGAGAGGAGAAAGTGAGTGTCAGTTGGTTACAAAATCCCACCCACACTCTCCGCTGCCTGGCTCCAGCTTCCCTAGGTCCTCCCTCCTCCACACATCCTCACTGTCTGCCCTCCATCTTCCTGCCCCAGATGACATCCAATGCCCCTCTCTGCTTCATGTTATCTTTTTCAGAGTTTGTGTGTCGATGCATCTGAGTTTCAGAATAAACTGGAGGTATTACTATAAGAAGCTGCCAGCCCTGATTAGAAAAACTAACAAAGAGAAGGCAGAATTTGAGTTGGCTAAGAATAGTACTTGTTATTAACATTAATTACCACATGTCTCTTATTAATAGATGCCGGATGAATTCCGTTATGTCTGATTTAATTATAACAGTGAACGCCATTAATGGAGATTTATATTCAGGGCTATCTGACTCATTTTGCTTGCTCTTTTGCTCATAACTTAAAAAGACAACTTTTAAGAGAGGGCACTAACGTCTTCCTTCGCTGCCTGACGTGGTGGGATGAGGGAAGAATGAGGGAAGGAGAGAACACTGCGGTTGGGCCATTTGGGGTTTTGATCACTCAGGAGGCAAAATGAGAACATGAAGTTCTGGGCAAGTGCCAGCAAAGGGCAATTAAGCTCTGAAATGGGACTGAGTAAGAGAAAACACGGAAGACAAGCATCTGGACAGGAAACTCCGCTAAGGTCTGGCCTCCCTTCATTGTGTCCTGGAGTGGAAGGCCATGGTCCTTTAGTCCTTAGTTCTCCAGAGCCTATGAACACCCCTCCACCCTACCCCCAACCCCACCATCAGCCTCAGAGCCCAAGGAAATGAAAATCCCAAATTTCCTTTGGAGCTAGCAGGTTTGGCTACCTGGATGCCTTATTCATTTACACATTTACACCCTCCTTTGTTTAACAAATGCTGATTGAGGGCTTAACCACGTGCAAGGCCTCAGGGAGACTGTGAAGATGGGAAATAGTAGCCACTGCCCTCAAAGAGGGGGTCTCCAGCTCTACTTCTCCAAAACACACAGACCCCGGACTTGGACTTCTTGGACTTCGGCCCAGGTTACCAGCAATCCCCTGCCCTTGGCCGCCATTTCTCCTGCTCCCCTACCACTGGGGGCAGGGAAGAGTAACATGGTTAAAGGAGTCATAGCAGACCCATTCTGGTTTCTGTTTTTAAGTAAATACTTTGCAAGCTTCAGTTACAAATGATGCTGAAAGGCACTGGAGCAGAGGAACAGTGGATTTCCTGAGAGGAGTGATGGTCTAGGGCAAAGGAAGGGCGTGTCCTATCCACAGGAAGAAGGGGGGCTCAAAGGGAGTGGTAAGTAGCACAGAGAAGAGAAACAGCATCATAGGCTGAGGAGAAAGGTGTTCTAAAGATAAAGAGAGAGAAAGAGTAAGGCACACACGGAGGGGACGGAAAGGCACGTCTGAGGTGGGGGAGGAGAAGGGGTGCGGCTGAGCTGAAGACAGGTGGACCAGGTGGAATGAGGGTAACGGGGCATAGGTTCGCAAGAGCTGGAGCTACACTGTGGGGCGATTTGCATTCTGTGCCCCAGAACTTGAACATATTCTCTATGCACTGGTGAGCAATGGGGGCAGTGCAGCGGAGCACGTTCTCAGATGTGCACATTCACAAAACTGATTTTCTCCAACATCCATGACCTCCCATGCTGGGAGTTGCTGGTTTTCTGTAGAATTCACACAGGGTAGAGATTTAGGTGGCAGATCAAATCCTGGATCTGCCACTTACCAGCTATGTGACCTTGGACAGGTCTCTTAACAGCTGTGAGACTCAGTTTGCTCATCTGTGAAATGGGAGTGATAACAGTTCGTATATTACAGGATCACTGTGAAGATTAAAGGGACTGAAGTGGGTCAGGTGCCTAGCAGAGGGCCCAGCGTATAGTAAGCACTCAGTAGTAGGAGAATTTAAGGGTAAATCCATATCCTCATAAACATCCACATGGCAAAGGCATTCACATGGCCATGGACGAGAACATGGAGCCCCCAGCAGAAAGTGAAGTGTCAGCCAATTAGGCCTCCCCTTCCTTCATGTCTACCTGTGGTCTCAGCTCCGCCCACTAAGATATCCCTTTGGATTTTGCCGTCATCTTCGTCTAAGGCCAGCCAGCGGTTAAGAGGGAAGTCATACTTCCTTTTGTTCCCAATATCTTCAATGATAATCTGGGAAGGAGAACAGAGGGAGAGAATGGCCAGTGTCAAGGGGGGCTCACCTGGTGATCGAATCCCTCCACCACTTGAGTGTACTCTGAGAATACACGCTCACCTTCTTAGTGGCCCGCTAAGCTTCTCACAAGGACACATTGGGAGTGCCTGGGTGGCTCAGAGGGTTAAGTCTCTGCCTTCAGCTCAGGTCACGATCTCAGGGTCCTTGGATCAAGCCCCACATTGGGCTTTCAGCTCAGCAGGGAACCTGCTTACCCCTCATTCTCTGCCTGCCTCTCTGCCTATGTGTGATCTCTCTCTCTCTCTCTCTGTCAAATAAATAAATAAAGTCTTTAAAAACAAAAAACAAGGACACATAAAACAAGCTTCTGCTTTCGAGGAGTTTTCAATCTTCCCTATCAAAATGCATCTAGCTTATCCAGTAAAAGTGGCCCACGACCTGTGAACAGCCATCACCTGCCCAGGGCCACTGTTGAACTGTGACTTCCTTTTAGAGTTCTAAGATCATAGGGCAAAGGACAGGTAAGCTTTGACACAGCAGAAAAAGAGGAGGAAGACTTCCAGAGCTTATGAACCTACTTTAAAACAAATCTCAGCATCTAAGAGTTAGCACGGAAGATCTGGGCTCTTGAAAGAGCGAGAGAATGTTCCATGGGGGAAACTGAGGGCCACCAAAGGAAGGTGAGATTTTCTTTCTGCCATGAGGCTATCCTTCCCCTCAGGCTCCAGGTCTGTCTGGAGAACTGGAAAACTCTATCAGATAGTATAAATAACTGTAAATGGCAGCATTTGAATGGTGACACCCTAACATTCTCTTCCTCCTCTGCACCTCCGGTCCTCTGAGCCCAACCATACCCCCCACTCCTTCATCACCACCTCAATCCACTACTCCACCTGATATTCATTTTGATCAGGATCTGCAGAGGTCCTGCTCATACCCACCTTCCTAATATTATTTCCCACTTCTCAGCCCTCTGAGCCTTGTGCTCTGGCCCAGCGCTACTCAGTATCCCTACTCTCCAGCCCCTCCTCAGCTGCCCAAAGGGGTCTTCCTCCCTGTCTCTGAGGGAAAAAGCCTGCCCATCTTCAGGGCCCAGCTCCAGTGGACCCCTTATTCCCCATGAGACAGGGCTCACCCCACAACCTTTGTTTGTATCTTACTCAAGACTTTTTATCTCTTGCTTTGCATTAAAGTCACGGTCATCTGATTTCTGGGATTCAAACCAGAAATTTGGTCCGACTCACACTACTCTACTTGTGGGACTCCCAAGACAGAATGTTTGTTCATTGAAAGCTAGGCTCTCCCTGAAAGTTGGGATATGATAACCTTATAGTGTAATGAGTATGATTATTTGAGGGACTTGTCTTCCTCTTTTCAGGAACAGAACATTGTTTATCATAAGAGCTGCAGTTAGTGGCTGCACAAATGTTTGTTGACTGTTGAGTTTTAATTGGTAACGGAAGGACAGACCAAGCTTCCTGACGTCCCTGAGATCAACTCCAGGGCCCTCTCTCTCCTCGTCCTACCAGGGCCAGGGGAGCGGGCTGCGCTAATCCTCTAGGCAGAATGCAGCAGGCGATCAGCTCACTGGGACTAACACATGACATCATGGAGGGAGTCCAGACTGGGAGCCCAGAGGACCTGCGGTGCGGGCCAGGCCTGCCACTGAAGAGCCGCAGGGCCTTGGGCCAGTCTCTTTACTACAGCAGACAGACCAAAGGACGGACCCATTGGTGTGTGATATTCCATCTTGGGACTGTGGCTCTTCCTAAGTGGACTTTGAACCGCACTGACCATTTGAGTTGATCAAAATTGTGAACTAACCAGACGTGGGGGCCCAAGCCATGGGTGGGGGCAACAGCTGGGGAGGAGAGGGGAAGATGCCAACTCCCCAGCTCTGGGAGAGGGAGGCAGGGAGAAGGGGTGTGTGGGTCACCCTGAGGCCCAATGGCCTGGGCTGAGAAGCACACATGGGCAGCTGACTAGAAGGGAGACTGGATTTTAGATTTATCTCACCAAGCCTGTGAAGGTAAACACCAAAGGTAAACAACCAAAGGTTGTCATGGGAAGTCTAAGGCAAGCGGCCTGGCAACTTCGAGGACCAGGGGCACTTACCATGCAAGTGTCAAATCTGTAAACATGGTCAGTTCAATGGCCCCTTTAACTGGCATCCCTGGGGAGCTGCGGGCCAGCAGATGAGTCAGAGTGAACTGAGGAGGGGCAGTTTGAGGTTCAAGGCAGGGGAGGCAGGATGCTAGCGCTGGCTGCGCGTGGCCTAGTCACAGAGTGCCTTCCCCCAGCCTCTGGCTGCCCCCTTGCACCCACCTTGCCCTCGACCTAAAGACCTCCCTCCCCTTCCTCCCTTCCTTGGGAGGAGAGCTAGGAAATCCAGGCACACTTGCCTACAGAGTTTCTGTCTTATCCCCAGGAAGCATTTTGGTTTGGCTTAAGGTAGAGGAATAGGCTGTTAGGAGTTTTTCAGAAGGCAGTGAACCTTGGAGAGGGACACCTGCCTTGGTACTGGGCTGAAGGAGGCAATGGGGAGAAGGCCGATAGGGCCCTGACCTCACCCCTGCACATGATACAGCCACAAAGAGAATAACTGATCTCACACAGAAAGTAGATTGCTTGGCCTTTTGATTCAAAATGGTATCTGACTAGCAAATAAGAAAGAAAAAGGAAAGAAAGAAGAAAGGAGAGGGGGAGGGCAGGAGGGAAGGTGGAAACAGCATTCCAAAGATGGAAAGATAGAACTCTGCCAAGGGTCTCACACAGTACTGTATGGATTCAGGAAAGTGGGCATGCTTCGTGGAATACAAGATGATTCTTTATGTAGTAGGACCACACATCATTAAGGACAACAGGGACTACATGGAAAAGATGGTATTAAATAAGCAAAGGTATCAAGAAAACCAAAAGGCAGCAAGTCCATCAATGTTCTCACCCTCCTGTGAGTCCTTTAACCAACTCCTGGGGATTTAACCTAAGAAGTAATTCTAGATATGTATAAAGATAAGCTAGAAGGATGTGTGTCACTGCCCTCTTTAGAGTATCAGGAATGCTTAGTAAAAGGATGCTCAACAAAAGAAGATTGGTTTAATAAGTCATGGTATATTCCTGCATTAAAATACTAGGGTACTCATTAAAAAATTACATTGTAGGGCGCCTGGGTGGCTCAGTGGGTTAAAGCCTATGCCTTCGGCTCAGGTCATGATCTCAGGGTCCTGGGATCAAGGCCCGCATTGGGCTCTCTGCTCAGCAGGGAGCCTGCTTCCTCCTCTCTCTCTGCCTGCCTCTCTGCCTACTTATGATCTCTCTCTCTGTCAAATAAATAAATAAAATCTTTTTAAAAAATGACATTGTAAAATCTTTGTGTCATTCTATTAAACAACATGGGGACATCTGCAAGCTCTATTTCAAAGTGGAAACAAGCAGCTTGTAAAACACTGTTTACGATGATGTCATTTTATAAAAAAATGATATATGTATTTTAACCCACAGAAAAATAGCTGGAGGATATGCACCAAGATATGCAGACTGGTTATTTCCGGGCGGTGAAATCACGGTGGTTTAAGTTTATCTCATTTTTTGTTTGTATTTCCTAACTTTTTACAATGAATATGCATTACTTTTTTAAGAAGAAAAAAACAATAGAAACGTTCAGAATTAAAATACACATCGACAGGAGAAAGGAACGGACCTGATAGTTTGGAAGAGTCAATGAATGATGGGGTAGGGAAGGTGACTCGTTCTCACAGGATGCAAGGCACAGAGGATGGAAGGAGCCAAACAGAAGCAGAGAACTTTCCAAAGCAGAGAACCAAGATCCTGTAAATGGCCGATTGGTGCTCCCGAAGAAGAGACCAGAACAAACGTCATCCAAGCAAGAACCTGGTATAATAGTAGATTTCTTTTCTGAGCGATAAATAAAAAAATTCTAAATAAATAAATATCCTTTGCATCTAAGTAAAGACTAATAATGTCCCTGAGAAATCAAAAACAAAAGCAAAAGGAAGGAAGGAAAGGAGGGAGAAAGGGAGGAAGGGAAAGAGGACAGGTTATAAATGAACTTACATAGTCCCCCTCCTTCTAGGTTTTTTATTATAAATATAAAGAAAAAGAATTCTGCAAGCATTGTGGCTGAAAAAAAATAATAAAACAGATAATCCTGAAAGAAAAAAAAATCCCCCTGGCCTCAATATCAAATTTCAGGAGGCAGTGGAATGAGATTTACTACATCTTAAAGGGAAAAAAGAAAAGGAAAAACACACGTTCTCACTCTGCCAAGCTGCCCTTTCCTTTGAGCATAAAGACAACAAAGGAGCCTGTCTTGGCATGCAAACCCGCCTCTTCATTCGTGAAGTTTCTGAGGAGAGCACATCGGGTGAGTGGGCCCATGTGCCCAAGAAGGAACCTGACCCAAGGGTGGGGGGGTGTGACTGCAAAACCCTGTCAAGGCCACACTCAGGCCTGGGCGCACCTCGCAGCTCTGTGCGCTAACCCTGGGTCTTCACTCAGACTGCCTTCCTTCCCAGGATGGAGAAACAGGACTTTGAGGTACCTCTCTGTCCCCCACCCCACCCCCAAGTGTCATAAAACACACCTGCTTCCTCTCCCTCCTCCTCCCTGAAGACACACCTCTGCCTGTTCGCTGGCTACTTAGGCTTCTGGTCTCCTGCCCCATTTCTTCTCCAATGCAAACAGCATTTAGCCTCCTGGAACCCTGTTCAGCACCAGGCTGGCTGCTCTTAGGGCCAGCCAAGCCTCCTCCTTCCCAAAGGAACCTCAGCACTCTTCACTTCACCAATTCATGCCCCAACCCAGGCCAAGAGCGGGGGCAGTGCACTCGGGAACCATGGAGCCTAGTTGTGGAGAGGACTGTGGCAGACACACGAGGATGCTCACTCAGCCCTTTCCTGAGCACCTTCTTAGCTTACCTCTACTATAAAGACTGGAAAGCTAGCCACTGTCCTACTTTCTGCTGTAGCTATGGTGGCCAGACAACTCATTTCTGGCCAATGAAATACAGGTAGAAGGCCCAAGGAAGGCACGGTGTCTCTCAAAATAAAGCAAGGCTGGCCAGGAAAAAAAAAAAAAGGTTTTCGCCTTTGGTCTTCCCTTCTTTTCCTCCCTGGAACACAGATAAGATGGCTTGAAGTTCAGCAGCCATCATGTGGACAGAAGGCAACAAGGGGGTTGGGGATGAAATCCAGAGTGCCTAGGATGGTGACACAGCAAGAGAGCAGGTATCCTAAAAGCAGCTGCACCAGCCCTGAGCTGACCACACCTGGATTTTGCAGGAGATGAGGAAAATAAGCCCCAGTTAGGTAATACTGCACTTCAACAGATAATTACAGTCAAACATTGCTGATATAAGAAGGTGGTGAAGTTAAGCCATAACAAAACCTCAGCTATTAGGTAGCCTCATTCTCTGTAGTCAAATTGTTATAAATCTGAGTGGTTTCTGTTTTAAACAATAAGATCTTTTTCAAATATATATTTTACAATAACCTTTCCCTATCATTTTGCAATGAACTGAAATATACTGATAGCCTCATGAAGGGAAATATGTGCAAAAGGCTGGGATAGCCCATTTTGCAAGTGACCTCAGACTTCTGTGCGTTTTGAATACTCTCTTAGATTTTTATATCTCCTCAGAATCCCCATTACCATCCTCCTCAGCCCTTCCAAATCCAGTGACTCTCTAATCTATTGCTGTAGGTTTAAAATTGCAGCCAAGGGTTTGCTAGAAGGGATTATAATGAGCACTAGGCTGAGAGAGAGTCTGAGGGGTCTTGCCTTCAAAGTCAGGGCAAGGCAAGAGAGAAAGCCAGAGGCATAAGCTCCTCTCACAGACTTAAACCAGATATGTGTTAGCTTCTCAGAAGCCTTTTGGTTTTCTTCTTGATTCCTACCTTTGTCCTGGGGTTGGTAAGTTTAGGAGGCACTGAAATGCAGGTGCGGCACGGCAACCGCCCAAGATAAGTCACAAAAAGTTTATGATTAGGGTCCAGCGTGCCCTCACCAGCCAGGGTTAGAAGCATTCACGGGAGGGAGAGGTTCTGGTGGGCCAGAGTCAGGGAGAGCCTGAGTCTTGAAGGTGATCAGGCCCTGGCTACTTTTGGATGGGAGCCCCGGGCTTTCTGAGAAGGTGGTAACATGCGCAGGGTCTGGGAGGCTAGAAGTCAGGCAGCATGACTGGCCAGCAGGCTTAGGCAGAAGTGTGGAAAGAGATCAAGAGAGGAAGGTTAAGGCTGAAATAGGCCCTCTGAAGAGCCAGAACCCTCCCTCCCAGACCGCAGGGACCACAGACAGGGCCGCTGAACCTACCTTGGACAGGAACCAACCTGCGGAGCTGCCCTTGTTGTTGTGGCCGACATTGATCTTCCTCAGCTGCCCGAGATCAGGAGCATCTAGCATGAACTTGTCCTCAGCTCCCCTTTCAAAGTTGTCCTTTTCATTTTCGAGCCTACGCTCCCCTGTATGCACACACAGGCAAGGAACTCACAAAGGAGACCAGAAGAGGAGGAGGAAAAACCTACTTCTAAGCTTACTGGTCTGCCCACCAGACGGTGGTCTCAAAAGTCAACATGGTGGGAGGGGGTGGTGGTGGTGGGGAGGATGGGACGGGGACAGGTGGTATGTAGGTACTTTTTGTACTTCCACTCCATTTTGTTGTGAACCTAAAATGACTCGAACGATGAGGTTAAATTTTTTTTTATGAAGTCAACACGGATAGCTTTACGCTGAGATCTCTGGACTGTGTAAGCCCCTGCAAAGTCCAGTCAAGGCAGAAGCCTGCCCTGCATGTGGCTGTGCCCAGGTCCCATAACTGGGTTTCTGCTTTCTGCTTTAGTCTGGAGTTCCCATCCTCATCATCCCTGGTATCCCTCCATCCTGAGAGCTGAGGTCTTGCCTGGCTCATACCAGCCTCTTGTCCTGCACTGGGAGCAGAGCCGTGGGAGCTGACCCAGGGCTGTGCTGGATCCCAGACAGCCAACAGACCTCCTTAGGCCTGTCTCCTCTTCTGGAAACCAGTGATGATGATGACAACTACCATCAGACATGTTAATTCCACAAAGACTTCTTTTTTCTTTTCTCTCTATTTGTCACTACAATCTAAGAGGGGGTATTATTAATTCTGTCTTGTGGATGAAGACACAGGCTTAGAGAAGTCAGATAACATGCCAGAAGTCACAAGTGTGATCATGGATCATTAGAATCCATTCTAACCTGTTCCTTCTACTTTGTAATTTTCCAGTATTATATCCCCAAGCTTACAAGCCAGATTAACACATACAGCCCCACGTAAGAACCAGCTTCATGCTGATGCCATCCGTTTGCTTTCTTTTCTAGAATTTTTTACATCTTTCTTCATTTTGAACTGCAACAATTCAAACATAGAAAAGTAGTGTAAGACACCTATACACCACCACCAGATTCCAAAGTCAGAACGGGTGCTAAACTCTTTCTCTTTTTTATTTTTATTTTTTTATTAAAAATTTTTAAAAGATTTTACTTATTTATTTGACAGAGAGAAACACAGCAAGAGAGGGAACACAAGCAGAGGGAGTGAGAGAGGGAGAAGCACGCTTCCCACTGAGCAGGGAGCCTGATGTGAGGCTCGATTCCAGGACCCTGGGATCATGACCTGAACTGAAGGCAGATGCTTAACAACTGAGCCATCCAGGCATCCTACTCTTTCTCTTTTTTAAAGAAGAGATGACAGGTAGGTCTAAAGTCTCACCAGCCACCCGACTTTCCTACTCCATCCCCTGAATAAACACCACCCATGAGTGACCTGTATCGTCTCTGTGGATTCTGGTTTGCATGTGTATATATTCAGAGAGAAAATGTACTGGGGTTTGGGGGTTTATTTGCATGTTTTAGAATTTACAAGAATAACACCCCAGTACACATCTATCTCTCTGTCTCTGGTTCGTCATCCGCACAGCGGGGATGAGAATGGCACCACCACCTAGGGTCCACCGGGAAAATGAACTGAATGGGAACCACGGACGTGGCTGCCCATGCAGGTGCTGTGCTCGTGATGGAGTTGCTACTATTTTCCCCCCTCACCATCATGTCATCATGCCCCATGCAACTGACTTTCCTCTCAGCTAACACAAGGTTTTTCAGATCACCCTGTTGATACTAGTAACTTGAGTTCATTTGTGCAACTGCTACGTGATAGTCATCAAATGGAGACAGCCCTGTCATGTTTCCACCAGTGGACATTGAGGTTCTGCCTAGTTTTGTTTGTTTGTTTGTTTGTTTGTTTGTTTGTTTGTTTGTTTTGTCACTGTGAACAGCGCTGACATGGACTCTTTCATATCTTTCTTCTGCTGCACATCTGTGACAAGTGCTCTGAATAGACACCTACAAAGAGTCACCGTGTCCTAGGTGTGCTCCCCTTCAGTGTGTTAGGTATTACTGTAAAATTGTCCTTCAAGATGGGTGCTCCACAGTGACTACCACCAGTAGTGAGGAGGGTCCCATCCCCCACATCATTCTCAACATATATATTTTAAAATTTTTCAGTATGTATACAACGTTATCTCATTGTGATCTTAACTTATATTCTCTTGATTATTTGGAGAGATTAAACATATACACAGCTGACAGAGATCTAGACCCCCATATATGTTGGTCACTTAGACCTTGCTCTTCTGTACTGTTTTCTGTTTGTATACTTTACTGTTTTTTATCATCTCTCCTCTGTTTATGGTGTCTTTCATTATACAGGCATTTTTCTTGTTTTAATAGACTTTATCAATATTTTCCTTTGCTGTTTGTGTTTTTAGTGAATTGTTCAAGAAATTTCATCTTAAGTTTCAAATTCAAAAAACACTCTTCTCAAAATCTCAAGAATGTTGCTTTTCCACATTTAAGTCTTGAGCCCATCTGGAAGTTATTTTTT
>PITA01027971.1:0-20101 GCA_004023965.1 Spilogale gracilis | reverse complement strand
GCTAAACTTTCTATATCTTTATATTTTATATACATGTTCTATAAGAAGCAGACATGTGGGTTCTTTTAAAATTATAATCTTTTCTTCTTTTTAAGACGTATTTCTTTTAGAGAGACAGAGCACAAGTCCAGGTTGTGGGGGGGAGCAGAGGGAGAGGCGAGAGAGAATCCCAAGCAGACTCCATGTCGAGCTGGGAGCTGGACACAGGGTTTGATCTCATGACCCTGAGATTACGACCTGAGTGAAACCAAGAGTCAGATGCTTAACCAACTGTGCCACCAAGGCACCCCTTTTATTATAATCTTATGATCTTTGCTTTTTTAATTGGAGTTTCCAGTTCACTTATATTTAATGTAATTACTTATCTCTTTTGAATTATTTTTTGTTGTGTATATACTAATCTATTTCCTACACCTGTTTTATGTTTCCTTTTTGTTTCTCTCTTGGTTTCTTTGCATAAGTAGATTAGTTTATATTGTTCCATTTTGTTCACTATGTATTTGAAATTATATATTATTGTGCTTTTTTCTAGTGTTTATGCTAGCAGTGATTAAATACATATTTGATTTTAAAGTTCAATATTAATTAGTGCCTTATCCCTTTCCTAGACAATGCAGAGACCTTACAGCACATTAAATCTATCTACCTTTCATCCATATATATCATTCATATATATGTCTACATATGTGAATATATTTTAATATATACCTCTGTGTGTGTGTGTGTGTGTGTGTGTGTGTGTGTGTGTATTCTTCTTGGAATATTTCCATAATGAATTCTCTGTTTACAACTAAAATAATTTTTTTTAATTTAACTTGAATTTTTATTTTCACTTAGTATGGAATTTTACATTGGTAGTTATTTTCTTTCTGCACAGTTAAACTATTAAACCATTTTCTTGTGGTTTCATTGTTTTTAAGAAGTCAGGTTTAAAGAAAATTCTAATCTTTCTCCTTTTTTGGCTGCTCTTGGTTTTTATTTTTTTTTTTTATTTTTTTGTATCCTACAGTTTTGCAATGAGGTATCTGTGAGCAGATTTCTTTAGTGTACTTTGGGGCTAACTGGATGTCTGAATCAATCAACTGATTTCTTTCATCAGTTTTGAAAACTTCTTGATTATATCTTCAAATTGCTTTTTTTTCCATATCCTTCTCTCCTGGACTTATAAGTATCTATATGTTAGAATTTCTCACTGTATTCAGTGTCTCCTATCTATTCTTATTTTTGCCTTCCCACTGTGCTTCATCCTCAATATATATATATTTTTTACTTCCAGTTCCCTAATTCTCTCTTTAGCTTTAATTTATTGTTAAATACACCTAAGTTCAAAATTTTAGCTATTGTGTCTTTAAATTTGGGCTTTCTTTGGTTCTTTTTCAAATCTGCAAAGTAATTATTATAGTTCCAGTTTTCTGCTGAAATTCTTTTTTTCTTTCAATTCTTTTTAAAAAATATTTTAATTATTTAATGGAGAAAACACATGAGACAAAGAGAGAACAGGACCAGGGTGGAGGGGCAGAGGGAGAGTGAGAAGCAGACTTCCTGCTGAGCAGGGAGCCTGATGTGGAAGCCGAATCCCAGGACCCAGGGATCATGACCTGAGTCAAAAGCAAACATTTAACCAACTGAGCAATCCAGGCAGCCCTTTTCTTTTAATTCTTGGATAGAATAAACAGGTATTTAAATATCTGAGTTTGATGATTATAGCATAGTCAAATCAGTCCTTAAATCTCGTATTAATTTTTGTTTCTCTTAAATTTTATGTTGTTATACTTCATATTTACTGGATGTTAAGTTTGAAAAAAAATTGTGAAAAAAATATCAGAGATAGAATGGTGCTTTTTTACTCTAAAGAGGATTTTTTTGGCTTTTTCCATATTTTTCCATTTTTTCTATTTGTCCTCAATTGGAGATTCTATATTACTTAAATGGTATTACTTAGTGCTCCATTACAGGAAATACACTCAATTTTATTCTTTATGGATATTAGAATGAAATTTCTGTATTCATATTCTATAATTACTATAATCTTAGCAGTTTTTTTTTTTTAAAAAAACTTCACCACTGGTCTAATGAAATGATTCTTTGATTTCTTTTGTATAATATCGAGATGTAAAAATGTAATTTATCAGGTCAAGATGTGGTATTGTTTTATTGTTGTTCCACTAAAATGTAAATGTAAGAACCAATAAATATTTTTTTAAAGATTTTATTTATTTGACAGAGAAACACAGCCAGAGAGGGAACACAAGCAGAGGGAGTGAGAGAGGGAGAAGCAGGCTTCCCGCCAAGCAGGGAGCCCGACGTGGGGCTCCATCCCAGGTCTCCGAGATCATGACCTGAGCCGAAGGCAGTCGCTTAGCCAACTGAGCCACCCAGGCGCCACCCCAATAAATATTTTTGATTAAATTTAATTGACATTGAATTCATCATGATAGCAATGGGTAATGCTCCTTTAGGCCATCAAGGTGATAATATTGAACCCATATCATTAACACTAAAGATGTTTATATCCCTATAAGTTGTTGTACACAACTTTATCTAAAAACTTAGCTCAGGGTATCTAATTCAATAACCTCAAAACTAGGGATGTTATAGTGATAAGAACCTCTGCAAAGGAGTATCAGGAATAGCTTTAAGTCGTGGCTTACCCTCCTACTAGCTACGTGACATTGAACATATTAATTAACCTCTCTAAGCCTCAATTTTTAGGTTCTCAAATAAATGAGGATGGACATTTTCTACTTAATGAAATTGATGTGAGAATTAAATGGGATTATGCGTATAAAGTGCTTAACACATTGCCTGGCACTCTCTGAATGCTTGAAAGATCTTCACTGAGAGTTTTATTTTGAGGATGTGGTATTATTGTATTTCATTTAAACTTGATTAAGGAAGATCTCATTCTTTTGGTCTCCAATTTTTTAGATAGTATTTATCTGAAAATATACTTCTATAAGCAGATGTAGGACAATCTTTAGCTCAAGTTGCTGTAATTTTCACAAGAATTACTTTCAAAGCATGCTCCTCTGACTATATACATGTGCAATTGTTTTGGAACTCAATACAGAGCTTATATTTATGTGTGTTCAATTTTACATGTTTGGATTCTTTTGGTATTATATCTACCTTTGATGTTTGGTCTATCATAATAGTATCATGCTTGTGCACAAACAACAATGTTCGTTCAGGTCATTGACAGAGATGTGGAACAAAGGCCTTATTGCCATAATTTATGTGTAATGAAATCTGGCTTGGAAAATTTAATAGATGTTACACATACAAAAAATAAAATTAATTAATTTATCATATGCCATCACTTTGGCGGGTCATACAAGTATTTTTCCGCCAAAGGATGAATAGACTTTCATGTTTAGAAATGAATCCAGATTTTCCTGGACATTGAGTCCAGGACAGTGAGTTAGCTTATAGTTCTTACAACTTGAAGGCTAGGATATAATTTTCAAAATTTTGGTATCAGATTTTAGCTGAAATTTTCCAACAGATTATTCTCATGAAATGAGTCTTACATTTACCACACAATATAATCATTTGTGGTTGGGAGAACTGTACTTATTTGAAGAAGTCATTTTTTCCCCCCTAAACCTTCATAGTATACCAAACTCAGTCTTCTTTAAAAATAGCCAATATTTATGGTGTATCTTTTAATTGCTAAGAACTTTTCATAACTTTTGAGATCTATTTTCTTGATGCTATAGCAGTTTTCATGATGTGTTTCATTATTGTCTGATTAAGATGACATTATCTCCCTTCCCCCTTTGCATGACAAATAAATTATTTTTATGGCAAGAAAGAATAGATTTGGCATGTGTATGTATGTCTATGTGTGTATGTGTGATTCATTTAATAAATTGTAATACCCTCCACATTAACAGAGTGGTTGAGCCATAATTGTTTTATGAAAAGTGAAATAGAATTAAGTGCATTAGAAACTTATCAGGAAAAAGGTGCTTGGGTGGCTCAGTTGTTTAAGTGTCTCCCTCTTGATTTGGGCTTAGGTCATGGTCTCAGCATCATGGGATCAAGTCCCACATTGGGCTCTGCCCTCAGTGGGGAGTCTGCTTGGGATTCTCTGCCACTTTTCTCTCTCTCTCTCTCTCTCTCTCTCTCTCTCTCTCAATCAATCAATCAATAAATAAATCTTTAAAAACACATCAGGAGAATGTTATTTAAGATTATATTTTGTTTTTAAATATACATTAAATATATTAAATATGCACCTATATAATGTGCTAAGTCAAATAACAATTGAATAAGATGACTTTATTCAAAAATCACTTCATTATTATATTATATGGTTACATGGTTATTTACAGAATAATACAAGTTCATTAGTACAAGTGACATTAGCAAGCCTTCAATTAAGGATTTTTCAGTGGACAGAACAGAAACCCAGAGAGGAGAAATAACTTTCCCCAAGTCACATGGGGTTAGTGGTGAGAAGAACGGGACCTATTATCTCTTGACCTTCAGTATATTTTGATCAGTGGCTCTTACAATCCAAAAGTTTGCCATGTGACAAGAACTGATTTCCTGGTGTGGCAAAAGATTTAGTAAGTGTATACTGTTCACTCCTATTGTGGGAGGGAAAAAAAGCAAAATGGAGCTTGTTTGAAATAATCACTATAGTTAAGAAAAATAATCTACCAGTTTCTCCTTTCCGCTGATGTTTGAATTTGTAGAAGTGACCTTTGGGATCAAAGAAATAAAAGATAGATTCCAGTATCACCGTGTGTGGAGGAGGTAGGATCAGGCTTGTGGCAATAATATGAAGTTCTAAGGCCTTAAAGGTTTCTTCATTAATTATCTTTGAAAAGTTCAGTTGTTTGCTCTGAACAAAATGAAACTATGGACTGCAGGAACAGAATAACAATATCTAACCCCTGGGAACTGCTCAAGATATTCCTCATAACCTTTACACTGGGCACAATAAAATGTTACAGCATTACTGGGTAGCATGTTGGGTTTCTTTTTCTTTCTTTCTTTCTTTCTTTCTTCCTTCCTTCCTTCCTTCCTTCCTTCCTTCCTTCCTTCCTTCCTTCCTTCCTTTCTTTCTTTCTTTCTTTCTTTCTTTCTTTCTTTCTTCTCTAAATCATCTTTGGATCCTCTGTCTCTTGCCTCTGTCTCTCTCTGTTTCTATGTCTCTGCCTTTCTATCTTTGTCTCTCACCCATTCCATGCATCTTCAAAATCAATCTCTTTTAATCTGCATCACTGCATATGCCTTGCTTATGCTTAGTCTGCTCTCTTTTCCATGGATACAGCCTCAAAGTTGATTTCCCAAAATATCTCCCAGAAAACTCTCTAGTAGCTCAGTATTCCAGAAAAAGAGGGGAAGAATCTTAGGGAATCCAAGAACTATGTCATTGTTCTCAAACATCTTTCTCTCCTGGAATGTTGCCTTCTCAGTTTTCTGAATGCGAGTGACAAAAATACAGTTTTAAGTCAACTAGAAGAGCCCATGATGAATGTTGTAAGAAAAAACTCTTTTTTCCTAAGACATCATATAAAATGAATAATCTTTATATCCTCATTAGCAAGTAGGTAGTAAAATTTCAAGGTGATTGTGTCTCTGTACAAAATTATCATGAGTTTCTTTTGAATCTGTTTCAGAAGTAATTATGTTTGAGATGCTGTGTGTCTATGCCTTCTTTCTTTTTATATGTACATATCAATCCTTTGCAAATTGCACTGAGGTTACAGATAATAGTAAAAGATTTAAGTGGTTTTTTCTCTTTCTTTTTGACATATTTAGCAAAGTGATAACATTGGGTATATTGAAAAGAGCAATTTTTAAAAATTTAATTATATATATTTTTTCTTGTATTTGTGTGGTCACATTATTGCTAATACTTCTGTGGCTTATGTACTTTGCAGAAGTATGTCTTTCAATTGTCATGTAAATAACCAACACCTTCCTGAGTGGAAGGGCATAAAAGCAAAAGGAAGCACATAACCCAGCGTATTGTTCATATCTTCTCATCAATTTCCTATTTTATATACAAAAATGAATTCCATTTTAGCTCATCTACATGTTTATTTGTCCAGTTGGGAAATAAATTCACAGTAGAATGATAATGATGTAAAAAAGTCACTCAGGTAGTATTTTCCACTTTTGTTAAGAGACTTTAATATATTGATCCAACAGAGCAATCCAAACCTTGCTCTGTTTTTTAGACAAAGATTATGTTTGTTATGAATTGTTTGTTTTATTTAAGGGCCTCTGCTGCCCTTCAGGTGACAGAAAACACAAAGCCATTGGTTTTGTCAAGTTAAACTGATAAGCCAAGAGGGTGCCTGGCTCTCTTAGTCAGTAGAGCATGATACTCTTGATCTCAGGGTCATGAGTTCAAGCCCCTTGTTGAGGGTAGAACTTACTTTAAAAAACAAAAACAACCCCCTATACCCCCACCAAAAGTTGGTAGGTCTTTTCCAGGTTCTTTAAGTCAGCTATAAGGTAATTATAAACTCTCTGGTCTTTTCTGAACTTCTGAGTGAGGCAAAATTCACTGCTTCATTAGGGGACTATTCTTTTTTCACTTTCAGCTATATTGAGATATAGTTAATAACATATTATGTAACCTTAAGGTACACAAAGCGATGATCTGATATACATATATATTGCAAGATGATCACCACAATAAGATTAATTAACACATTTATCACCTCACATAATCACTTATTTTTCCTTGTGGTGCAAACACTTACTTATTCTCTTAACAATTTTCAAGCATGTAATATAGTAATAACAATAGTTACCATGTTGTACCTCAGACCTCTGCAAGTTATACAATTTATAACTGGAAATTTCTACCATTTGACCAACATCTCCCCATATCTTCTAACACCTAACCCCCAGCGGCTGTTAGTCTGTTCTCTGTTTCCATAAGTTTGACTTTTTAAAAAATCCCACATGTAAATGAGACCATATAGTATTTATCTTTGTCTAACTTATTTCACTTATCAAAATACCCTCAGGGTCCATCAATGTCATCACATATTGGAGAAGTTCTTTCTTTTCCCATTCATTGGTGGATATATGCTTAGTTTATTGGGGTTTTTTTTTCTATCTTAGTAATTGTGAATGATATTTCAACTAACACAGGGGTGCAGGGCACCTGGGTGGCTCAGTGAGTTAAAGCCTGTGCCTTCGGCTCAGGTCATGATCTCTCTGAGGCCTGCATCTGGCTCTCTGCTCAGCAGGGAGCCCGCTTCGCCCTCTTTCTCTCTGCCTGCCTCTCTGCCTACTTGTGATCTCTCTCTCTGTCAAATAAATAAATAAATAAATAATCTTTTTAAAATATGGGGGTGCAGCATCTCTTCAACATAAGGACTTCATTTCCTTCAGATATATACCCAGAAGTGGGATATTGCTGATATGGTAGTTCTATTTTCAATTTTTTTTGAGAAACCTCCATATTGTTTTTCTAAATGGTCGCACTAATTTACATTCCCACAAAAAAGTGCATGGGGTTACATTTTTGATGAGACTACGTTGAATTCCAAAGTTTTAGGTAAAAAAATTTATTAATTCCAATATCTTTTCTCTATTTATTCTTCTTGTTCCCTGCTAAGATTCATAGACCTGGTTAAATTATGTAACCTCGGTGGTCTTGAAAACACTTCGCTTTGCTCCTTAGCATGTCCCTGAGCCCTGCCATCTCTGTTAATGGAGCTGCCATTCTGGTGCCCCAGTTCCAGCTGTCACCAGCTAGTCTTTGCTTTCCCCTAGATGCACTCAAGAACATTTTAAGTCTCCTTTAATGCGACAGAAGTGGGGTGGAAGAAGGGAGAGAGCGAGAAAGAGAGAAAGAAGGAGAGAATGAGGGAGGGGAGGCAGGAAGATATCCAAGATGTGCATAGAGAAACAAAGGACAAAAGAGACAGCAGAAGGCAGGTGTACCAGAAAGGAATACGTAGCTGGGAGTGGTCTGGCATGTACCTATACTCCCATAGACTTTCACTTTTGGTATCTTACTTCCTTTAGTCAAGCCCCAGATCAATGTATTTTGTCAATCTTGTAATACTTTTGATACACACTGAGCTTTTAACCAAAACCCTTTGTTTTTTTTTTGTTTTTTTACAAATACAGTAATACATTCATATTCATTGAGACCTATCTCTGAGTCTAAACGTCCTTTATTTATTTATCAATCTATTTATTTATTAAATATTTTATTTATTTATTTGACAGAGAGAAACACAGCTAGAGAGGGAACACAAGCTGGGGGAATGAGAGAGGGAGAAGCAGGCTTCCTGCCGAGCACAGAGCCCAATGCAGAGCTCGATCTCAGGACTCTGGGATCATGACCTGAGCCGAAAGCAGACGCTTAATGACTGAGCCACCCAGCTGCCCCCCTAAACGTCCTTTAAACTCATTTAATCCTACAACATTTATAAAAGATCAGTACTTTTTAAATTTTTATTCATTTTATTCTTGAAGAAATTGGAAAACAGAACAGTTAAACAACTCTTTCATCCATATACAGTGGTAAAGGGCACAGCAAAGATTCCAACCTATCCTGCACTTAAAACAACAACAACAACAACAACAACTACTGGGCACCTAGGTGACTCAGTCAGTTAAGGACCTGTCTGGCTCAGGTTGTGATCCCTGGTCCTGGGGATCTAGCCCCATATTGTTGGAGGGTGGTCCCTGCTCAGCAGGGAGCATGCTTCTCCCTCTCCTTGCCTCTGGCTTGTCCTCTCTCTCTCGTTATCTCTCTCTCTCTCTCAAATAAATAAATAAAATCTTAAAAATAAATAAACAAATCCAACTACATTTTACTATTCATTTTATTTTCGATAAACTTGACACATTATTTCTTCTTGTCACTTTTAATCTTGACTATTTCCTTGTGTTGGCTATTTATCTCAGCTTCTTTTAACAGGCAAATAATAAACTTACCAGGTTTTCCTTATGCAAAGCATCCATGAACTTGATGCACAGAATGGTCAATGATGGACTATAGTGGTATATGCTTTCTTATAAGTGATACTGATTCATGTGTCTATACACTTTTGATGAGGACATTTAATTGTTTTGATATAATCTAGATTAATTAGTATACAGATGTATTTTCCTATTTTATTATCAAGGATATTATGATAGACTGTTTTAAATACTTGGCTGCAATTTGTTTATACCAAGTGTTTCTAATGGCTTACCAGTAGCCCTATCAAGTTATTTAAATAAAATTATCTACACTTGAATATCTCCCAAGTAGTTTCAAAGAGATAATTTTCAAAGGTAATTGATATTTCAATGGTTTTTTAAAAAGATTGTTTTACTAATTTTGAGAGAGAGCAAGTGGAAGGGCAAAGGTAGAGGGAGAAGGACAAGCAGGTTCTGTGCTGATCATGGACCCTGACATGGGGCTTGATCTCTTGACCCTGAGATCATGACCTGAACTGAAATGAACTTGAACATTCAACTAACTGAGCCACACAGGCAACCCAGCATTTCAATGAATTTGAATTAAAGATTCTTCATCTGATCCTTAAAATATAGATATAGAAATATAGTTTAAAAATTGAGTATTTATGTGTATGTATATGTACATATGTGTATATATATACAAATAAATTTTAGATGTATACATTTAAGCCAACTTTATTTATAAAATTTTATTTTTGGAAAAGAAATTTGACTGTTTATAATATTAATTATAGTTCTAATCCTGGAAAATTTTCAGAGCTCAGGTAGTACAAGTAGCTCAAAACTCAAGGACAGTATTCCTTTCAGTTTCCTGCTTTCTGGAATTATCCAAGTTCTAATCTTCTATCACAGTGAATTTGCAGCTCTTTTGTCTTTGAGGGAAACTCATAGTAGCAAAGAAGTAAGTTGAATTTCCAAATCAAAGTATAGGCTCTTTTAATCTTCTGCTTTCACCTCTCAATCTCTTTCCAAGAGGACTATTGGAGAGTATTATTTAAACGTATACATGCTGGGGCAACCTGGGTTGCTCAGTTGGTTAGTGACTGCTTTCGGCTCAGGTCATGATCCCGGAGTCCTGGGATCGAACCCTGCATTGGCTCCCCTGCTCAGCAGGAAGCCTGCTTCTCCCTCTCTCACTCCCTCTGCTTGTGTTCTCTCTCTAGCTGTGTTTCTCTCTGTCAAATAAATAAATAAAATCTTTTTTTAAAAAAAGTATACATGTTGGGGTGCCTGGGTGGCTCAGTTGGTTGGGAGACTCCCTTCGGCTCAGGTCATGATCCCGGAGACCCAGGATCGAGTCCCACATCAGGTTCTCTGCTAGGCAGGAAGCCTGCTTCTCCCTCTCTCTCTCCTGCTGCTTGTGTTCTCTCTCTAGCTGTGTTTCTCTCTGTCAAATAAATAAAATCTTTAAAAAAAAAAGTATACATGCTACGAAGAACTTATACAACCAAACACCAAAAAACACATAATCTAATTTAGCAATGGGCAGAAGACATAAAGAGACATTTCTCCAAAGAAGACATACAGATGACCAACAGACATAAGAAATGATGTTCAACATCACTCATCATCAGAGAAATGCAAATTAAAACCACAATGAGATATCACCTCACTCCTATCAGAATGGTTAAAGCCAAAAATACAAGAAGCAAGTGTTGATGAGGATGTGGAGAAAAGAGAATGCTCTTGTGTTGTCAGTGGGAATGCAAACTGGTGCAACCACTGTAGAAAATAGTATGGAGTTTCTTAAAAAAACCTAAAAAAGAAAAAAAAAGAATTAACATATGATCCACTAATTCCACTACTGGGTATTTACCCAAAGAATAAAAAAAGACTAATTCAAAAAGATATATGTGCCTCCTATGTTTACTATAGCATTATTTACAATAGTCAAATTATGGGAGCAGCCCAGGTGTCCAACAGTAAATGAAAGTATAAAGAAGATGTCGTGTATGTACACACACACACACACACACACACACGCACGTGTGCGCATACACACACACACACACACACACTCAGGAATATTAGGCATAAAAAAGAATGAAACCTATGATCACCTAGGTATGTTAGTCAGTTAACTGTCCAACTTTTTTTTTTTTAAGATTTTATTTATTTGACAGAGAGAAACACAGCCAGAGAGGGAACACAAGCAGGGGAAGTGAGAGAGGGAGAAGCAGGCTTCCAGCTGAGCGGGGAGCCCGATGTGGGGCTCAATCCCGGGTCTCCAGGATCATGACCTGAGCCAAAGGCAGTCGCTTAACTACTAAGCCACCCAGGCACCCCAAGTGTCCAACTTTTGATTTTGGCTAAGGTCATGATCTCAGGGTTGTGAGATTGAGCCCCATGTTGGGCTCCATTCTGGGCGTGGAGCCTGTTTGAGATTTTCTGATTCTGTTTTTCCTTCTGTCCCTCCCCAGTACCTTCTCTAAGAAAAAAAAGGAAAAGAAAAGTAAAGAGAATGAAATCTTGCCATGTGCATCCACTTGGATGGACCTACAGATTATAATGCTAAACCAAGTCAGTCAGTCAGAGAAAGACAAATACCATATGATTTCACTCATAAGCAAAATGTAAGAAAAGAAAGAAAGAAAGAAAGAAAGAAAGAAAGAAAGAAAGAAAGAAAGAAAGAAAAAAAGAAAGAAAGAAAGAAAGAAAGAGGCAAACCAAAAAACAAACATAGCTCTAGGGAAAAACCTGACGGTTACCAGAGGAGAGGTTGGGGGATTGGGTGATATAGGTGAAGGGGAGTAATACTTATCTTGGTGACCTCTAGTAATGTATAGAATTGTTGAAGCACTATATTGTACACTTGAAACTAATAGAACAGTGGATGTTAACTATACTGGAATGAAATTTGAAATAACTGGAATGGACTGAAATGAACTGGAATGAAAATGAAATAACAGGGTACCTGGGTGGCTCAGAGGGTTAAACCTCTACCTTCAGCTCAGGTCACAACCCTAACCCTAACCCTAACCCTAACCCTAACCCTAACCTTAACCCTAACCCTAACCTCAGGCTCCGGGGCATCGGGCTCTCTGCTCAGCAGGGAGCCTGCTTCCTCCTCTCTCTCTCTGCCTGCCTCTCTGCCTACTTGTGATCTCTCTCTCTCTCTGTCAAATAAATAAATAAATAATATTAAAAATATTTTTTTAAAAAATGAAAATAACTACACTGGAATGAAAATTAAATATATATAAATATATATATATATATGCATATTATAATCAGGACCAAGTCCTTGGCTAACTGTGGGGGTGTTTGGACAGCACTGTTAAAAAGGTAGGCACTTAACTTTGCCTGGGTGTTTTAGGAAATGCAAGGTCATGACAAGACCTCAGTGAGAAGTACTTGAACATGTGTAGTGCCAGGTTGATGTAGACTGGCAACTGTATAAATTGTCCAACGTATTTATCTTTGTTTCTGCAGCTTCTTTCTCTTATCTAAAAGACAGAAAGTCCTGTCCATTTTACAAAGGGAAGATGGTCAGAGGGTGAAACAAAATTAGCATGTACGCCTATAATTGCTCAATCATCTCCCCCACTCAAATCACTGCAAATGACTCTCTTTTTCTTTGCAGGAATAATTGTGCACCTGCTTTTCGAAACACAAAAGCTGGTTTTGCCTTTGTGCATAAAATGTGATTTGGAGAATTTGGGGATCATGCAACCACATATTTACATAATCAAATGGCAAACTGCAATTTATTTTAAGCTCATGGATTCTTTGTTCTTCCTTGCCCAACAATCATGTAAATAATGCCAAAAACCCTGGTGCCTGTCTGACACTTGGGGGGTTAGCTTTAGTTTGTATAACACCGCCTCAAGGACACATAGCGGAGTAAGGGATAGAAATGATTCTAGGACATTCTTATGAAAATACCTACTATTTTCTGGTACATGGCAAAGCCATTTTTAGAATTTTTTCCCGTCTACCCACCTTGTGCACATTACAATTTGTGTTCCCTAGGGGGAAAAGAAGTATAAGGGTTCTTCTTGATGATCCAAGAAATGTGAATAAAGTTGTTGGCAGATGGTTCACACATTTCATTCTGAAATATCTTATAGTGACAAATAACAAAGTGTATATAATTAGCTCTATGCAGATGGCAAGCCAAGTGTTGATATTCATCTCTGCAGACTTTTTACAAAGATACTATTTTAAGAGTCAAGTTTCAGAGACAACCCGTGAGCACTCTAAAGAGGAACTAAGCAAGGTTTTACCAAGAAGGACAATGCCATCAAGTTAAGTTTTTTCTAGGCCAAGATTTCCATCCTAGACCCATTTTGTATTCTATGGGGAGGAAACCCCACATTAAGTTGTATCTACACACAACTGATTGAACTGTTTTGATTAAATGGACAGAGGTGTGCACCAGTGAATTTAGAGCCTTGTGTTCATTGCACTGAACTGTAACACTTTTTTTTTTCTCCCCTCCATTTAGCCAAGCCTTTGCACCTATGGTTCTCTTTACCAAGAAGAATCTCTGCTCTCAGGTCATTTCATGGTTGGAACTTCCTATCAATCAGGTTTTAGTTTAAATGCTACCTCCTCAAAAACTTTTTCCCTGACTTCTTATTCCTTCCCTCTACTAGTTCATCTCATATTATCCTTGCTTATTTTTGTTTTAGTTTTTATTGCTGTACTTGAGGTTAAGTGATAAGTATTGACTTTGACCATGTTGTTCATTGTCGTATCCCGGCCTCAGTTATAGTGTACGGCATATAAATGTTCCTCAAATATTATTTACACGAACGTTTTTTGTAATTCACTCTTCACTGGTCAAAATAATCAAAATGTTTAAGCTAATACCACTTCTCTATTTATCCAGTATGAGTATATATAGCCAAAATTAACATATTGAGGTAATATCTCTTCTATAAAGATTTTATTATTTTTTCAATATTTGCTTTCATTTAGTTTGACAGCTACATATGGTAGATGAAGAATGTGGAAACAGACCAGGAATGAATATAAATAGAAAGAAGAGTTTGATATACTTGTTTATTTTCTGTTATAGCTTTCTAATAAATAGGTGTCATGTCAGTTTAACTTATTTATTTGTTCTCTACTCTGAAGCTTTGTGCCTAACAGATACTTTGTGGTATTGATGACATAGGGTGTAGTAGAAAGCAAAAGTGTTATCTTACTGAAGAGAAAGGATGCCCAAATTTTCATTTTTGTTCCTTCATAAATTATTATTATAATTAAAAAATTTGGTGCCTGGGCTCAATGATCTATATGTAAGACGATATTTATAATATCACATATTTTTGAATTTGGTGGGGCTAATGAAGAGAATGTAATCCAAAGAAATAGAAGTAGGGATCATTATGCTTTTATTTTGACTATTCTTTTAAAGAATAGCATCTCTGAGTTTCCATTTTGATGATAATTTTCTCATAAAATGTCCTCTGTTTCATGGTGTGAATCATCTGTTTCCTTCAAGTAATTTGACTGCCTTGATTCATAATCTTGTTCCAGATCTCAAATATTTGCACCTCTGGTTTTAAGCAGAAACAGCTGAAAATTTTGAGAACTCACTCAGTGAAACATAAACAACAGGTTTAAAGTACCAAAATGGAACATTACTTTCTTCCCCAGCGTCTTTTTAATTGTTAAATTTAAATGCTTTAGACTGAGTATCCATAAAATGCAATGATTGCCTCAGCTGGGATTCTGCTGTTTTCCACTTTCTTCATATATTTTTTAAAAATGCAACTGTTTTGTTTTTAAAGATGTGGTAGGTTCTATGTATTTTCTCTGTTCTCTAAGCTTTTAGTGCACAAGGGGATTCTTATGATAGCCATGTTTTCAGCTCACATTGCAAAAACTTGGGCATATTAAAGTCACCAAATCTCCAAACTCTTAATCTACAAAACTCCAGTGGGCCTCAAACTGCTATGAATGAGGAACAGCTGATCCTAATTGTTCCCTAATGCAAAGGCTCCCTGGTAATCCAGTTGCTACACAGTAACACTTCAGAAGCCATAGGAAGCCTAGCAAATGGAGGTGAAAACAATAGTATCAGTATCTGAAGTCTCATACACTAGTCACACAAGTAAATTTCCAGGTCTTGAGCCACTCTGGGGTGCTGAACCATGATCCAGGCTGTGTGTTCCGGCATGTTAAAAGACATAGGATGCTTGGGGGATTCAGTTCTTAAGTATTTGCCTTTGGCTCGGGTCATGATCCTGGAGTCCCGGGATTGAGCCCCGTGTTGGGCTCCCTGCTCAGCGGGAAGCCTGCTTCTCCCTCTCTCACTCCCCTTGCTTGTGTTCCCTCTCTAACTGCATTTCTCTGTCAAATAATACAATCTTTAAAAAAAGACATACACATACTAGACTAGAATGTAACGATAAACATTCTGCTGAATGTGCTAAAAAAACTGAAAGAAAATGTGAGTACTCTTTTCTTCTCCTACCTTTATGGATACCCAATTTTATTAATTTTTTCCTCATTTCTGTCATAATTTCAGTTTCAGATTCACCTCTAAAATCATTGTATCCTCAGAATCTCTTAAACTAATTATGAGCAGAATAAGATGAATTTATATAGTCTTGTCTACCTTCTTCTTTTGATGACCTTAGAAATTAATGGAAGTTCAGATGATCCACTTGGATGATGAAATGGTCATTGTTGCTTAGCTTTTACTGAGTTAATATAGCTTATGAAACAGATTTCCATTTTTTTTCTTCTCTTTTTTTTTTTAAGATTTTATTTATTTGACAGAGAGAAACACAGCCAGAGAGGGAACACAAGCAGGGGGAGTGAGAGAGGGAGAAGCAGGCTTCCCGCCGAGCAGGGAGCCCCATGTGGGACTCGATCCCGGGTCTCCGGGATCATGACCTGAGCTGAAGGCAGTCACTTAACCAACTGAGCCACCCAGGCGCCCCTCCATTTTTTTTTTTTTCCTAACATGAAGCCTAATTGATTGCCTTCTTCCTATACAGAGGGCTATATGATGACAGGTACAGAAGACAAACTTTCTTCTCAGGTAAATTTATGCCAGTTACAAAAGATTTAGGTCTAATGTTATGGTATTGACCTTAAATGCAACAAGAGTACAGAGAACAAAGAGACCAGGGTGGTTTCAAGTAGAGCTAGAAGATTTAGAGAAGACAATGGCCCTTGAGTACAATACATAGACTCTATAGGTCATCATTTTATCCAGTTATGAAGAACCAGCAGAGAAGCCCAAATTGAGGGACATTTTTCAAAATATAACTGACCTCTGCCCTTAAACGTTATCAATAACATGAAAGACAAAGAAAGGGAGATGAATTTTTCTGGATTAAAGAAGATTCTTTTGCTTGTAAAGGGCATTACTGGGACAGTTGGTAAACTTTGCATAATACCTATAGATTACATACAATATTGTATCAAAGTTGATTTTCTGATTTTGAAAATTAGATTATAATTATGTAAGAATGTTCTTGTTCTTGGGAAATTTACACTGAAGTATTTAGAAATCAATGCAGAAGAGGTCTACAACTTGCTCTCAAATTGTTCAGAAAAAAAGAAAAGGAAAAAGATGTACATGATGGGGGGAAATGGGGGGAGGACAGAGAGGGAGAGAGAGAATAAATGTGGAAAAATGTTAAAAATAATGGTAAAGAGTAAAGTATAAATATGTGAACTATTTAGTAACTTTTCTGTAAGTTTGAAACTATTCCAAAACAGAAAGTTAAAAATTTGGCCCTCTGTGTCGAATCCTTCTCTTGGAGCTGAACCACAAAGGAAAGGGCTAGCTTCTCTGGTGAGTGTTATGCCTGACCTGCCTGATCCCTGCTCAATGAAGAGCTTCTAAGTTGTGTTAGTTCTTCTAAACCCTTCCTAAGTGTAAAAAAAGTCTATTTTCAATCTGCAGTCTCATAAGTTAACATCTATAAATTTATTTAAACATTGGCATTTCAGAGGTGCTAGAATTTGTACTTTTCTACATATTTATTATATATATATATTAAGATTTTTTATTTATTTATTTGTCATAGAGAAACACAGCTAGAGAGGGAACACAAGCAGGGGGAGTGAAAGAGGGAGAAGCAGGCTTCCCACTGAGCAGGGAGCCTGATGCAGGGCTTGATCTCAGGGCTCCGAGATCATGACCTGAGCTGAAGGCAGTCGTTCAACCAACTGAGCCACCCAGGCGCCCCAGTATTTAAGAGGTTTAATTTTAAAAATTTATTTGTCTATGCCTTTCCAGTGTTCTCAGAATATTTCGCATTAAAGGTAGACAGCAAAGCTATTAGACGTAAATTACACTTATGTTATTTCTGCTAGGTGTCAAGCACTATAATGAATACTTCCTTTGTAAAATGTATTACTCATAACAGTACTGTGAGATACTTTTTAAAAAATATTTTATTTATTTATTTTATAGAAAAACACAGCCAGAGAGGGAACACAGCAGGGAGAGTGAGAGAGGGAGAAGCAGGCTTCCCCCTGAGCAGAGGGCCCGATATGGGGCTTGATTCCAGGACTCCAGGATCATGACCTGAGCCAAAGGCAGATGCTTAATGACTGAGCCACCCAGGCAACCCAGTACTGTGAGATATTTTAAAAATTAATGGTGAGAAAAGAGTCTCAGGGAGGTTATAAAATTTTCCCAAGTTTTTCACACAGCTATCAAATGTAGAGTCAGTTTTTGATCCCCTGATTGTCTAGTTCCAAATTTAGCCAATCTTTTTTTTACTACTATGCTGCTCTCCACATACCACATACTTCTTCATAAATTAAAGTTCAATGTCCCATTTGGTGAAGATCAAATGGGAAGAAAATAATATGTCCACATTGTGGGTGGGTGAATGATATCATTGCAAAAAAAAAAAATAAGTACTGCTTTTAACTGATGCAAAAGGGAAGGATAACAACATATCAGGGGAGATAAATTACTGACTGGCACCAAATTCTAAGAGTTTTCAAGACTGATATTCTGTACCTCTAACATTCCAGGTCTCAGTGAACATTCTGGTCTTTAAATGTTTCCTCACTTAATAAACTACCATTGAAAATTATATTCAGTTTAGAATTTTACCAGATACCCTGAAGATGTGCTTATGGGGTATGTGCCCGTAATCTTTCACCATTGGAAAATAATGATCTAGAAATTGGTATGACTTTTAAAGAAGAAAACTATCAATCTCTGGTGAGCCAAATCTAGGTATCAGTGTTGAGAATGCCAAGAAAGAACTATAATAAAAGTCAGAAATGGGGATCCAGAAATTATTTGTGGGGGCGTCCCAGTTCAGAAATGTAAGATATTTTCCTGACTCCTCTGAACCTGTCCATTTACATGCATGATTTCATGAGCCAATTAATCACAAAAGGTACTCACTCAGTACGTATTTATTGATTACTTACTATCTTTCAGACATTATTGTCAGTACTAAGGTGACATTAGTGAACAGGATGGACAAATATTTTTAGGGTTTACATTCTAATGGGTGAGAAAGACAATAATGGAGCAAGAGAAATATTAAAGAAAGTGATGCCATATTTTAATAAGTGTGCAATGAAGAATGTATGTTTGGAAATGTGAAAAGGCCATGCTTAGTCTGACAGGTGACTGTTGCTGTAAGACCTGACTTATAAAAATTTTCCATCAAAGGCATGAGAAATCAGTTTCAGCAGGTAGAATAATAGATGCAAAAGCCATGAGACAAGTACCTGGTATTTCCTAGGAAAAGAAAGTCAATCAGGCAGAATTGTATTGAATGAGGAGAAAAAAGGAAGGAATTGAATTAGAAATTCAAATTAGAATGGCATGATTAGAACCAGTCATGACCTTGATAACTAGTTTTGGATTTTGTCATTGGAAGGTGTTAAACTGGTATATCATAAAACATGGTGTATATTTTAATGTGATCTTTTTTGTTGCTCTTTGAAAAGTGGATTGTAGAAAGCCAAGAGTATAATAGATGAGAGGATATTATAGGCTGTCACAGTAAACTGGACAAGGATTAGGGAACTAGCTGTAGGAGTGGAGATGAGGGGGCAGATTTACATTTTAGGGCGAAAGCAGTGAAAAGTAAGACAGACTAACTGAAGGATTAGAAGTGAATGAGGAAATCAAGGAGACCCTCTAAATTTTTGTTTTATACAGCGAGGTGGATGCATCTGTGATTATGAAAGAAATTGATTTATTTTAGAAACAATTACTTTCTAAAATATTGACTAATCTGTGAATATATGTACTAAAAATGACCTTATTAATGTGTTAACATCTTTTCTTCTCTGCCAGTAGTCCATTTTAATGATAAATATTTCCAAGAATATCAAATTACTTTTTTCTAGCATCTATATTTCTTTGAAAAATCAGAATGCCAGAATTTTCTAGTCTTACATGAATAAAAAGAGAAAGTTTATGTGCTTATTTTTTGGTTTAATTGAGAATGAGTTAAAGATGGTATTAAAATTAATTTTAGAACTTTCTAGGTAACTAATCCAATCACAGATAAATGATGACTGACCCATAGATGAACCAATATTGCTGAAAACTCAGGTTATTTCTGTTACATAATTACTATTCACTTAGAGTTTTAAAACAAATTCATCAATTAAACAACAAAATGCTTCCCAAGGAATGTGCTTTACAATCTGGGCAACCTCATGATACAGTCTGAATAACTATATTGAAGTAATCAGAATGGGGAAAAAAACGTTTTCTAGAAATAAAGTGAAATATTTTATCCTCCTGATATAGAAGCAGATAGAGGCATCATTTCTTTCTTGGGTTTTGATGGCCTCAGTTCTATGGAGATTGTTTTATTAAAGATCTCGGCATAGTAGGATTACAGGGGGATCCTCAGAGCGGCAAGTGTTCTCTTCAGGCCCCTTGGGCCCACACTCTATTTTAGGTCACGTGAGTCAGTCTCAATGGTGTTTGACTTCTGATTAGTTTCACTGAGCTTTTATTGTTGAATTTACTTTATCTTAGAATCTTAACCAAATAAGGTTCTACATAAAGTTAACAGACCGAGATCTATTTGTATAATTTGTATAATTAAACGTAGCCTTTGTATGAGGTTATTAACATAAATATATTCTTTGATAGGGGAAGTCCTTAGGTTTTTGTATAAGGTCATTAGACATTTAGGTTTAAAAGTATGCCATTTAGTAACTTTTTTTTTTTTTTTTT
>PITA01027970.1:0-20189 GCA_004023965.1 Spilogale gracilis | reverse complement strand
ACCGGGCCCCGCTCTGGTAGGGGTGTCTTTTCTTGCTTCCTCCTCTCCGTTTTCTTTTTTCTTTCCCCTCCCTTTTCGGTGGTGAACTCTGGTTGCTCCAAAACCTTCCAAAGACCAATCCACCTAGATAGTGTCTGATATATTTAGTCATACACCCCCTCAACCACTCCTCACCACAATGACACGGAGAAAGAACGCCTAACAATAAAATATATATATATTTATGTAAATTTTTATTTATTTATGTAAAAGATTTAGCACAATGCCTGGCACAAAATAAGAGCCTAACAAATACTAGCTATCATTATTATCATTATTATCGATGTTATTATGTAACTATGCTCTTGGAAGATCCATAGACTAGAATTCTACAGGTAAGACTCCTTCCTAATTTACAATTCCTCTGATTTATTTAAAGTTATAGAAATACTAGGGCACCTGGCTGGCTCACTTGGTAGAACACACAACTCTTGATTTTGGGGTCATGAGTTTGAGCCCCATGGAGGATATAGAAGTTACTAAAAAAATCAGAAAGCCTAATAACACTAAGGGTTGACAAAGCAGGGAAGCAACAGCAGCCACACACCACTGGTGGGAATGTTAACTGATAAAACCACTTCAGAGTGGAACTGAGTGATACCCCCTGAAGTGGAAGGTGGGTTTGGCACAAGAACCAGTGTTTTACTCCCAGGTATATGCTCTAAAAGACACCCATGTGTGCACCAGGAAATGTCACAAGAATATTCACTGCAGCATTATTTGTAGTAGTAAAACAAAAAGAAAAAAGAAAAGAAAAAGTCCAGAACAAACGAATTGCCAATGCACAAGAAAATATACAGGTAAATAGTGACATAGTAAAAAAACAAAATCCTACTCTCTCTGCCAAGATGAGAGCAGTAGAGATACATGTATCCATATAGTTGATGATACAATACTGAGAGGCGGAAAAAAGATAAGTTCCAGGGGCGCCTGGGTGGCTCAGTCATTAAGCGTCTGCCTTCGGCTCAGGTCATGATTCCGGAATCCCAATCCCAGGATCCAGCCCCACATCAGGCTTCCTGCTCAGCTGGGAGGCCTGCTTCTCCCTCTCTCACTCCCCCTGCTTGTGTTCCCTCTCTAGCTGTGTTTCTCTCTGTCAAATATATAAATTCTTTTTTTAAAAAAAAAAAAAAAGCTAAGTTACAAAAAGAAATAATACTGTTATTATAAATTTTAAATGCAAAATAATATATTTAGGGCTATTTACATATATAATAAAAGTATGAAAATATGTACAGGAATGAAAAGCATCAAATCTCTGGGACACGTGGGTGACTCAGTTAAGCGATGCCTTCAGCTCAGGTCATGATCCTGGAATCCCAGGATCAAGTCCCACTACAGGCTCCCTGCTCGGCGGGAAGCTTGCTTCTCCCTCTCTCACTCCCCCTGCTTATGTTCCCTCTCTCGCTGTGTTTCTCTCTGTCAAATAAATAAAATCTTTAAAAAAAAAAAAAAAAGAAGTGGGAATGGTTAGGAGCTGAACAAATCCTTGTAGAGTCCCAGAAGTTACCAAAAAAATTGTTTTAACTGAGGACTATTTCATTACAGTGAAGCTTAGTTACAAGAACATTTAGCCTAGACCTAATGATTACAGCATTTTGGTCCTACATTAGCTTACTTATAATGTTGTTAATACACAAAAATTCAAGATCAAGATTAGTTTCTCTAAAGATTCATTTTGTTAAAAAATGCATTATCGGGGCGCCTGGGTGGCTCAGTTGGTTGGGCGACTGCCTTCAGCTCAGGTCATGATCCCAGAGACCCGGGATCGAGCCCCACATCGGGCTCCCTGCTCGACGGGATGCCTGCTTCTCCCTCTCTCACTTTCTCTGCTTGTGTTCCCTCTCTAGCTGTATTTCTCTCTGTCAAATAAATAAATAAAAAATGCATTATCAAATAAATCATATACAACATGTTTCTCTCAGTTATCTACAACTCAGAAAGTTGTCTTCTTAACATATTAAGGAGAAAACTGATAATTTCAACAAATGCAAAAAAACAAAAAAAATCAACACCCAATAAAAACACAAACCAGGGGCGCGCCTGGGTGGCTCAGTCGGTTAAGCATCTGCCTTCAACTCAGGTCATGATCTCAGGGTCCTGGGATTAAGCCCCAAACTGGACTCCCTGCTCGCTGAAGAGTCTGCTTCTCCCTCTTCCTCTGCCCCTCTTTATGCGCTCTCTCGCGCGCTCTCTCTCTCTCTCTCTCTCAAATAAATAAAACCTTAAACACACACACACACACACACACACACACACACACACACACCAGGACAGCTCAGTCAGAGGAGCATACAACTCTTGATCTCAGGGTTGTGAATTCAAGCCCCATGTGGGGTGTACAGACTACCCAGATAAATAAAACTTGGGAAAAAAAAAAACTAAGAACACATGAAAACTTCCATAAATTGACAAAAGAAATCTACCAGAAACTTTCAGTATCACATCTAATAGCGAAGCACCAGAAGAATTCTCATTCAAGAAAAAGATAAAAATGTCCATTATCATCACTGCTATTTGACTTTTGTACTGGAGGGTATAGGCATTGCAATAATGCAAACAACAAAATAAGTGATATGAAAATAAGAAAGAAGTTTGGTCAATTAAGTCTAATCAAAGTAGCCCAGTAAGTAAACACTTCGATGAATCCCCTCCACTACAAATATATAGCAATAGATAAAATATTTTTAAAATATATTTTCAAATGACTTTGGGTGCCTGGCTGGTTCAGTTGGTAGAAAATGTGACTCTTGACCTCAGGGTTGTAAGTTTGAAGGCCATGTTGGGTATATAGATGACTTTAAAATAAAAATCTTAAAAATAAATAAATATACATATATACATAAATAAACATACATATATATTTTTTAATGACTGCTTAAGTCATTAAACAAGATCAAACAAGATAAAACTCCATTTGGATCAGAAACAAAATATATACACAAAAATGTGAGCAGGGCTGAAGCTACAGGCTTGCTGGATACTGAGTCCAGAAGCGCATGCCTTCTGAAGGGTGACAGTGACACAAAATAAAGGAGGTAGAAAAAGAGGAGACGTCTGGGCCTTAAAGCCAAGGATGAAGCTGGAGCTGAAAGGAGGCTATAAAACATTGCTGCCAGTCTCTGCCTAGAGCTATAGTTTATATAATGCTCTAGCCTAGAAAACTGGGAAGATAAAAACACAGTCTCATGACCAAGAACTGAACCAAGACATTCACATACTCCATGAATCAACCTAAAAATAGCACAATCATCTCCAAGAGTAGGACCCCCTCCCAACCCACCATTATTATACCTGAATTCTTGACTATGGTCCAAAAAGTCAACGGGAACACCTGAAATATCACCACACAGAGAAGGGTGAACACAGAAATAAGGAAAACAAAATCAAAAGCACTTGCACTCAAATGAGTCTGTAAACAAAACTTCCAAAGACATAAAGAAATATAATGCTAAGAAAAATAGCCAACAAAAGCAACAATTAGAATATGAATTCATTCCAGATGAAGTTTAATTTTAGAGAACAATCTGACAAAGACTTATTTTTTAAGTAAATTTAGGGTGCCAGAATATAAATTTCTTTAATTATTGGGAATGCAAAATTGTATAGCCACTTCAGAAAGCAGTTAGGCAGTTTCTTATAAAGCTAAACATACTCTTACCACGCAATCCAGCAAAAATGCTCCTGTGTATTTACTGAAAAGAGTTGAAAACCTGTGTCCAAACAAAAACCTGAACATGAATAATTAAACATTTTACTCATGATTGCCCAAAACTGGAAGTAACCAAGATGTCCTTCAATAGGTAAATGGATAAACTGATACCGGAATATTATTTAACAACAAAAAGAAATAAATTACCTTGATGTTTATAGCAGCATTATCAATAACAGCCAAACTATGGAAAGAGCCCAAATGTCCATCAACTGATGAATGGATAAAGATATGGTATATACACTGGAATACCACTCAGCCATCAAAAAGAATGGAATCTTGCCAGGTGCAATGACATAGATGGAGCTAGGGTGTATTATGCTAAGCAAAATAAGAGAAAGACAAGTACCACTGATTTCACACATGTAATTTAAGAAACAAAATGGATGAACATATGGGGGGTGGGAAAGAGAAACAAATCACGAGATACTCTTAACTACAGAAAACAAACTGAGGGTTGACAGAGGAAGGTGTGGAGGAATGGGAAAGACGGGTGATGGGTATTAGGGTGGGCACTTGTCATGATGAGCACTGGGTGTTGTATGTAAGTGACGAACCACTGAACTCTATTTTTTTTTTTAAAGATTTTATTTATTTATTTGACAGAGAGAAACACAGCCAGAGAGGGAACACAAGCAGAGGGACTGAGAGAGGGAGAAGCAGGCTTCCTGCTGAGCAGGAAGCCTGATGTGGGGCTCAATCCTGGGTCTCCAGGATCATGACCTGAGCCGAAAGCAGTCGCTTAACCAACTGAGCCACCCAGGTGCCCCTGAACTCTACTTCTAAAACCAATATTGAACTGTATGTTAACCAGAATTTAAATTTTGAAAAGAAAGAAAGAAATGAGCTATCAAGCCAAGAAAAGATATAGAGGAACCTCAAATGCATATTGCTAAGCAAAAGAGAACACTCTGAAAGATTACAATACTGTATGATTTCCAACTGTATGTCATCTGGAAAAGGCACAAGTGTAGACACAGTAAAATAATCAGTAGTTATCAGAAACTCAGGAGGAGGGAGGAAGGAATGAATAGCCGGAACATGGGATTTTTAGGGCAATGAAATTATTCTGACAACAGTGCAATGACATTACATGAAATGGCACGTGCTAACATGAAGGATGCATGACATTTTGCATTTGTCAAAATCCGCAAAACACAAAGGACACAAAGAGATGCCTAATATATACTATGAACTTAAATTAATAATAATGTATCAACATTGATTCTTCAGTTATAACAAAGGTACTACACTGAAACAAGATGTTAATAACAGGAGAAACTGCACATGGAGAAGAAGGGGTATATGCTCTCTATATCTACCCCATTTGGGTCATATTCAGTCATGTATATAATTTTTTAAAAAATACCATGGGAGTGTCTGGGTGGCTCAGTCATTAGGCGTGTGCCTTCAGCTCAGGCCATAATCCCAGATTCCCGGGATCGAGTCCCACATCGGGCTCCCTGTTCAGTGGGAAGTCTGCTTCTCCCTCTCTCACTCTCCCTGCTTGTGCTCCCTCTCTCACTGTGTTTCTCTCTGTCAAATAAATAAATAAAATCTTTAAAAATACATCTATATATCATGTATATTTGGGTATATACACAAAAGAACTGAAAACAGGGACTTGAACAGATATTTGAACACCCATGTTCATAACAGCATTATTCACAACAGGCAAAAGGTAGAAACAACCCATGTCCACTGATAGGTGAATGAATAAACAAATGTGTATATACATACAATGGAAGAGTATTTAGCCTTAAAAAAGATGGTAATCCTGACAGATGCTACAATATAAATGAACTCCAAAGACATGCTAGTGAAATAAGCCAGACAAAAGAACAAATACTGTATGATTCCACTTATATGAGGTACCTGGAGCAGCTACATTCCTAGAGATAGAAAGTAGAATGGTGGGTGCCAGGGGCTGAAGGGAGGTGAGCATAAGGAATCGGTGTTTAGTGGGTACAGAGTTTCAAGTAGGGAAGATTAAAAAGCTCTGGAGATGGACATGAAGACACTTAATACCACAAATGCACACTTACAAATGGCTAAAATGGTAAATTGTATGTCATGTATATTTTATAATTTAAAAAATTAGACAAGGTGCTAAAAAAAACCCTGGTTACCCAAATTGGGGAGAAAAAAAAAAAAGCCTCCTTCATTATACCACATAGAAATTCCACACAAAAAGCAAAATGTTTTTAAATTTAATTTAAAATTTTTCCAATTTTATTTATTTGACTAATCTCTACACCCAAAGTGGTGCTTGAACTCACAACCCCAGATCAAGAGTCGCATGCTCTTCCAACTTAGTCAGGCACCCCTTTTTTAATTTTGGAAGAAAATATAGAAATATATAATTCATACCCTGGAGGTAGAGAAAATTTACTTAAATCAGACAACAGGGTGGCTGGGTGGCTCAATTAGTTAAGTGCCTGACTTCCACTCAGGTCACGATCTTGGGGTCATGGGATTGAGCCCCACATCAGGGTCCCCACTCAGCAGGGAGTCTGCTTGTCCTTGTCCATCTCCATCTCTCAAATAAATAAATCTAAAAAAACAAAAAACAAAAAACCAGACACAACACTTTTTTTTAATTTAAGGGAAATTTTTCATAAATATAACATTAAAATCTTAAGCTTCTGTAAAGACACTGCTAACCACGTGGAAAGGCAAGCCTCAGATGAGCAGGATACATCAGCAACACATGTATCCACCAAAGAATTAGCATCCAAAGTAATGCCACTATCATCCCCAGTGATGAATGAAATGAAAAAGGTGATTTAAGTTTACACAACTGAACATTACCTAGTAGTTAAAAAAGAGAAAAGAAAAAGAACCAAATCCACAAGTTCATGATTAAATCCCCCTGAATTAAAATTTAAAATGTACACCCCCTTTGCAAATCTACTTCTTTTATTCACTGCAGCAATGTCTGAAACAGCAAAGAGCTTAAACGGCCTTTAATGAGGAAACGATTAAATAAACTATAGTACAATACACAAACCACTAGGAGATCATGTAGTAGTCAGGAAAAATCAGATAGATACCTATGTTTCAACATGAAAAGATCTCAGACATTTCTTTTTTTAAAGATTTTATTTATTTATTTGACAGAAAGAAACACAGCTAGAGAGGGCACAAAAAGCAGGGGGATTGAGAGAGGGAGAAGCAGGCTTCCACCGAGCAGGGAGCCCGATGTGGGGCTCAATCCCAAGACTCTGGAATCATGACCTGAGTTGAAGGCAGATGCTTAACGACTGAGCCACCCAGGTGCCCCAAGATCTCAGACATTTTGTTAGGGAGAAAAAAATGCTGCAGAAAAATGTACAGGATCATGTCAATAATGTAGGGGTGGAGGGAAATTCTGCTTTTTTTTCTGTAATACCTATATATATACATGAAAATGCAAAGGTCTGATAACTACAATTTCAGTAGAAAAGGGAGTGGGCCAAGGGGACATTATCTGTCTGTACTATTTGAGTATTTTATAAGTGTGAGAGCCATTTGCAGCACTACAGTACACAGCCACACAGACTGTACATGAGACAACCCCAGGAGGTTCGTCTGCTGGGATTCTGCTAGGAATGGCACCTCCTAAAGGTGAGCGATACATATCCTACACAACTAGACACTACAGCCCTGAGGCTTGTGTAACTAGAAGTAAACAAAATGGGGGGCGGGGGTGGACTATAAACCAGCATGAGGGAATTTTCTAGGATGACGTAAATTTCTATATCCTCACTGGGAGAGTGGTTACAAAGCATATACATTTTTCAGAACTCATCCAACTGTACACAGACATTTGGGCATGTTACTATATGTCAACTACACATCCATCAAGTTAATTTTAAAAGAAACATAAATATACAGATAAATTACATTATCACTGGGAGAACCTGGAATAAGGCATCCAAAATTACAGGACTCATGTACCCCAAAACAAGAACTGATGAACTCCTGCTGGTTGTACTCTGAAACTAAAGAGAAATGAACTTAATTCTTCAAGGCTTACAGCACAAGACTAAATGTGAATTAATATTACCCTTGTTTTTTATATGTGGACACAAGGGCCCTTAAAAGATTTATATTAAAGTCATAAATTTTTTTAAAAAAAAAGAAAAGAAAGTCATAAAATAAAAGGTCACTTGGCATTCTATTGGTTCTTTCTTCCTCTTTTTTTAAGATTTTATCTATTTATTCATGAGAGGTAGAGAAAGAGAGAGAGGCAGAGGCGGAGGGAGACATGGGACTCAATCCCAGGACCCATGGATCATGACCAGAGCCCAAGGCAGACAACCAACTGAGCCACCAAGGCACCCTGTTGGTTCTAAGTCTAATTTTCTAAGTAGAAAATTTGTCTCTCGTGCATAGTGGACACTCAAAAACCTTGCCAGCCAATTTTAACTACGTAACCCTCTCTAAAGGTAACTCCATTTATGTATGATAAAAATCCTCACAGAACTCATAAAAGGTCAAGTTTTAATTTGGCAGACAAAGTAATCCAACAGGCACTGCAAGCCCAGGCACTGAAATAACAGCTGGGAGCTGGAGAGCCCAGACATCCAACCACAGCAGACAGCAGGTAGAACTGCAGCCCTTACAGAAGAGCAGAGATACATTCTCTTACTGCAGGATACAAGAGGGGGGAAAGTTGTCTAGACAAAAGTACTCGCCTTCCTCAAGTGATAGAAAAGAGAAGGGTCACAATTGGATGATCTGAAGCAATGTCCCAAGGAGTAAGCTCCTGCTGGCCAATATGCAATGAATCAATATGTGGCAGGGTGGTGCCAAGCCATCACCACTCCATCACCTTAGCCATTGCTTTAAACTCCCAGACCTAGAAACCTGGGTTACCTTACACCCCCCCCCACACACACACACACAAATCAGAAGAAAAAGGAGATGAAGAAGAAAAGAAATAATATTTCAGGAACAGAGGAAGTCCATCAGCCATCCCTAACATCAAAGTAATTAATACTGCTTAAGGTAAAATACAGCAAAACCTTACTTGGTTCATTCATTCATACAATAACTATTTTTTGCCTGACTGCTGTGGACCAGGTACTGTTCTTGTCATTGAGAATTCAGCAGTGACTGCCACAGAGCTCAATTCTAGGAGTGAAGGAAGGGAACTTCTTTTTTCTTTCCAAATTTCTTCTTCCCTTCTTCCCCCTTAAATGTTAGGCAGAACTGCCTTCAAAACTCTCCCAAATTTCTCCCACAAGCTCCTCTGCCTCTTCTGTTTTACCCCTAAACCAAGCAATGTATGGCTCCAATTTCCCAACACTGGGAAAAGACCAAAAAGAAGACCTAAAGTGAAAGAAGTATGAGGCGAAATTCAATACCTCTTTGCGTTCTACGCGCATACCTTCATTACCAAATTGCCAGCACCTACTTAGCAAATTAAGGTTGTGTTTTACACTATTTTGTGGCCCCAGTGCTGACCACGGTTCTGTAATCCAAGGTAGCTAATCAATCAACGTCTGCTAGAAATGCTGGAAGGTCTTCCTAATTCCAAGGCCTGGCACAGGAATTTAACAGCAAGCATTTGTTAGCTCCACCCTGCCTCCTCTCAGGACACCTTCCTTTCAAAGGTGACCTCGGAGCACAGGTTCACTGTTAGGCGGCCCGGCAAGCAGTGTTTGGGGGTGATGTGAAACACCTTCCCTTCCCTCTGCCAGGGCCTAACTGCCTCACCTGCCCTCTGCCAGGACCTGCCTCCTTCGCTCCTTACAGCACCTAACACACAGCTCCTCCCAGCGAGCCGGGCTCCAGCAGCATCAGCCCGGCGCCCGCACCCCCGCCCCGCGCCTTGCGGCCACCGTGCGCTCGGGATTCCAAAGACCCCCTCCCCGGCCCGGCGCTCAGAGCCCGGCAGCGCCGGCCCGCAGCTCCGCTCCATCCCCTCGGCGCACCCCTCCAGGGCCGGGCGCGCGGCACGGTCTCCCCTCGCAGCGCGCGCGGAGCAGCGGCCCCGGCTCCGGGCGCCCAGTCCCCGCCGCTCCCGGCCCTGCACCCCCGCCGGCTCCGGAGGTCCCGACGCTGCGCGGTCTCCTTTCCGCTCCTCGGGAGCGCGAGGCTCCAGGACCCCGCTCCTCTCCCGCAGCCCGCGGCCACCGCCGCGAACCCCCACCTCACTCACTTCCCGGCCGGAGCTGGGGACGTCGAGAAGGTCTCGGGCGGCCGCAGCCTCCTCCGCCTCCTCCGGCCCAGCCCCGGCGGCTGAGGTGGCGGCGGCGCCCGCTCAGGCCCCGGAGCCGCCCCCGCGGCGAACGTTCTCAGGCGCCTGGCTCGCGCCGTTTCCCCGCCCGGCACGCGCAGCAAGCCCGCCCCCGGCGCGAGGGCGCGAGGCCGCGAGGCCGCGAGGGCGCGAGGGCGGGGGGCGGGCACGCGCCGCCTGCGCGAGCGCGCAGCCGGGGGCGGGGCTTCCGCCTAGCCGAGGAGGGGGCGGGCAAGCGGGCCGCGTTCCCTCCGAACCCCGCCCCCTGCGGCCGAGCTGAACCCGGCCCCCGCCCCCGGCTCTGCCGCGGACGAGCGGACGCCGGGGGGAAACCTTGCCCACTTGGGGCTAGTCTCGCACGCTGGTGGCGGGCGGAGGAGGTGCTTTTCAATTGTACAGGTATGTGCAGGGCAGCTGGATACTGGGCGCGCGGTGACTATAAGGTAAAGAATGCAAAGAACCACCCCATGAATCATTCATCCGCGCCTCGAGCAAGAGATCTTGCCCAGAGTGATTTTTCCAAACTAATTCAACTCAGGGAGGCTTTACTGAGCACCGACTCTTAGCCTAGCGCTGTACCAGGTGCTGTGTAGGTATACCGTCACGGTCACGGCCGCTGGTCTCGAGGTGCGCATATTTTAGTGCAAAAGCAGCCGTGTAAACAACTCGGTCTGGTGACCCATGCAAAACCAAGCCACAGCGAGAAGCTATGGGAGGGCAGAGAAGGAAAAGATTACTTCCGTCTGGACCATGTGGAGGGGTTCTTGGAAGAGGTGGCATTTGTGTTCCGCCTGGAAGGAAGAAAAAGAAAGACGTCCTGGGAGAAAAAAAAGGAGCGCTTATCCGAGGCTAGGTAAACAGCTTGGGCGAGGGGTCTGAGCGGGACCCAGGTTCACCATCTCCGCATCAGCTCTTTTGTTTTAATATTATCCATTTCGGATAGAATCCTTTCCAAACTGTGTGAAACGTAGGAGATGATTGGAAACTAGGAACCGCTATGCCTCCCCCCCTCCTTTTTGATGGTTCATAGGATCATTTTTCTTACCATTACTTAAGGCTCAGATCAACAGTTCTTTAAGGACAATTGCTATGTGAGTGCGGGATGGAAGTCCTTAAGCCAAGAGCCCCCAAGCCAGTATGCTTTGCGTCTGGTTTTCACAGCTTTTTGGCACCTTATGGTAAGGCAGATCTCGCCACCTCCTGCTGCTGTCTGCCTGCCTACTGCCTCTAGAACATCCTCTTCCTCCTCCTTTCATTTTCCTATTTTTAAACTCCTATGGTGAAGAAATTCTGGTAACCAACTTTGTTGAGTGAGGGTAAACAGGTTCCTCAAAAAAGAGGCATCACCTTTCACACATGAATTTGGGGAGCCTTTTGCATGCTTGGAAGACTTTTTCACATGTATGCAAGGTCTTGACTGTGTTCTGAGTATGCTAAGATACTCAGATTACAGGCAAGAAACATCTTGTTTATTCATTTACCACTTAGCACCAAGTATGTGGGAGGCTTTGAAAGGGTAAAACATTGATCCTACCCTTCGGAGAAAAGGTATATAAATGATGTAAAATAAATATGTCGATACTATTTACATTATTTGCCCTACTGATTAAAACCAAGGTAATTTCAGTATGTGACCTAGACTATAATAAACCATTCTGGGAATTAGCTACTTTAAGTACACTTGTATTAGCGTCTCTCCTTCGCCATTCTGTACCTCATCACCTCCCACATCCTCAGAAAACTCCTTTCAAACATATTTCAATCGTGCCCCAGCTCTCACTCCCAAAATTATCAACCAATCTTACCTTTTCCTTTACCATCTGCTGTGTTCAAGCTTTCCATTCCTCAAGAAAAAGAAATCCCTCTGTCCCTCTGCATTGCCTTCTAGGTACTACTTGCTCCCTTTCTGTATTTTCCTTCACAGACATCCTGAAAGTAGTTTGCACTCCTCGCTGCCAAATCAGCAGCTTCTCTCTCATCAAGCCCCGGCTGTGTAACCTCTGTGCCCACCACATCACTGCACTGCTCAGTCATTAAGGGCTTGCTTGATCCTAAATGCCACAGGCTGTTTTTGAGTCCTCATATCACTGAGCTCTCGGCAGCATTTGACAACACAAAGCACCCCACACTTCTTGAAACTCCCTTGGCCTTCACAACATGACTCACCTCCTCACCCCTCTGACCACTCCTGAGTCTCCCGGATTCTGTTCTCAGCTTTCATTTCACCCCACGCAATCTCCCAAAGCTATTCCATCCACTTCCTGCCTTCGTCTGCCACATATCCCAGCGACTCCCAAGTTCATTTTCTGGCTCAGCCCACTCATCTGAGCTCCACAAACACAAAAGCCTGCTGGACTTCTCCACCTAGATGTCCTGCAATCACCCTCAAGCTCTACGTGTCTAAAATTATTTAGTATCACTGTCTACTCAGTTGCCCAGTTCAGAAACCTGGAAGTCATCCTTGATTTCTTCCTTCCCATCCCACCACACTCAACAATGCCGCTGATGGTCCTCATAAAGAACTCTAGAATCTGTTCCTCACCTAGATTAATGCAATAGCCTTTGATCTCGTCCCTCTCCCATGGTCTCGTTCCTCCCATTCCATATTCCATACTGTATGTTAGAAAAAAGTTTCCAGAATGTGCTGCCTGTATATGTCGCTACTCAGCATGGCACGCAAGACCTTCCATTTATCTAGCCCTTGTCTGTCTCCCCACTCCCTTTTGTCACTTCCTACACATCCCATCCAGCTCCTGGAATGTTCCTGCTTTCCCTTGACTCGATACCTTTGTGCTTATTTCTCTCTCGGTTTGGAATGTCATTTGAGTACAAACAAAACATGTCCAACACAGGTGTAGCTGAAGTTCCAGATATAATGAAACTTTCTGGAAATAAGAAAAAGTAAACCTACATAATAAAAGAGCCCCTGTGTGCCAGGGGAAATCATCACAAAGCAGACAATTCTAAGAGCCAGCCTCCTAAAACTATTAGACAAAAATAAGAATTGTCAAAGCCTCAGTGCAAAAAGCTCAAATTACTTAAAAGGTAAGGACATGAGGCGGTAGTATATTCAATTTTGCAAATTGTTTGTCCTTTCTTTTCATCCAGGTTGGCCCAAGTAAATTGCTTGAGCAATAGAATGTGTGATGTATACAGGACTTCCAAGCCTAGGTCATAAGAAGTCTTGAAGAATCCACCTGCATCTTTGAGAATACTTGCTCTTGAAGACCTGAGCCACAGTGTGAAATATCTAACTCCCTTGGGCGCCAGGGTGACACAGTCAGTTAAGCATCCGCCTCTTGGTTTGGGCCCAGGTCATGATCTCAGAGTCCTGGAATGGAGCCCCATGTCCAGTTCTGCACTCAGCTTGGAGTCTGCTTGTGATTCTCTCTCCCCTTCTCCCTGCCCCTGCCACTCATGCAGTCTCTCTCTCTCTCTCTGTCTCTCTCTAAAATAAAATAAATAAATCTATTTTAAAGATTTTATTTATTTATTTGACATTTCATTTATTTATTTGACAGAGAAACACAGCTAGAGAGGGAACACAAGCCAGGGGAGTGAGAGAGGGAGAAGCAGGCTTCCCGCCAAGCAGGCAGCCCGATGCGAGGGCTCGATCCCAGCTCTCTGGGATCATGACCTAAGCTGAAGACAGATGCTTAACGACTGAGCCACCCAGGCACCCCAAGCTTCTGGCACTCTCATAATGGACTTTCAGCCTCCAGAACTGTGAAGAAATAAATTTCTATTCTTTAGGTCAATCTATGGTATTTTGTATGGTAGTTCCAGCAAACTAATAGGAAACCCTCCTTGGTCACAAGATGTTATTTTCTTAAATCATATAGGTCTTATGCTTTTTTGGGAGAAATAACTTTATTTCTTTTCCTCTAGTATAGGAGTGACAAACTTCAACCCATGGGTCAAATGGAGTTGGCTGCCTATTTTTTTAAAGATCTTATTTATTTATTTCAGAGACAGAGAGAGAGAGGACCAGAGGGTGAGGGAGAGAAGCAGACTCCCTGCTGAGCAAGGAGCCCAATGTGGGGCTTGATCTCACGACCCTGAGATCACGACCTGAGTCAAAATCAAGTCAGACGCTTAACCAGCTGAGCCACCCTGGTGCCCCTGGCTGCCCGTTTTTGTAAATCCAGTTTATTTGGGACATAACAACACTCACTTCTTTGTCTATATCTCTAGAGGCTTTTGTGCTTCAACAGCAGAGTTGAATATTAGACCTGCAAACCCCAAACATTTGTTATCTGATGCTTTAGGGAAAAATGTGCTGACCCCTGCTTTAGTAAATACTTAGGATGGGCATATGTGCATATTTTTCTTTGAGTTCTTGCATTTTAAAAAGAGTGTTTTTTTTTTTTCTCTATAGAGTTCAATGCTTGAAAAACAGCATGGATGGGTGGCTATAAACTCCCTTAGCTTGCATTTTCTTTACTTGAGTTTTTAGAAAATGCTGCATCACTGTTGCCTTGCTTTGCTCTTGAGAAGTCTGACACCAGATATTTTGGTTACCAGCTTCCATAACAAACTATCTGCCTTGAAAATTAATGGCTTAAGGTGAGAACTATTTTGATTTTAATTTCACAATCTTTGGGGTGAGGAATTTGGGGGGGTTGGGTGGATTACTCTTCTGTTCAACATAGCTTCAACTGGGGGTCACTCAGTGGTACCCAGCTGATGGCTTAACTGATATGGAGTTTTCGTGATGACTTTGGTCCCACTGGCAAGGGCCAGCTAGCCTCTCTCCTCTACCTCTCTGTGCCAGCTCAGAGCCTCTCCATGGAAGTTAGATTTTTTTTTTTAAGATTTTTTTATTTTAGGGGCACCTGGGTGGCTCAGTCGTTGGGCATCTACCTTCAGCTCAGGTCATGATCCCAGAGTCCTGGGATCAAGCCCCGCATTGGGCTCCGCGCTCGGTGGGAGTCCGCTTCTCCCTCTCTTACTCCCCCTGCTTGTGTTCCCTCTCTCGCTGTGTTTCTCTCTGTCAAATAAATAAATAAAACCTTCTCTTATCTTCAAGTATAGTCACATTCAGTACAGATTATGACCTCAAAAATGTAAGTATAAAGGCTAAAACTATAAAACTCTGAGAAGAAAACATAGGTGTAAATCTTTGTTACCTTGGCCAAGCCTCCTTGGACGCATACCACAAGCACAAATGACAAAAGAAAAAGTAGATTAAATTTGACTTTGTCAAAAGCAAGTACCTTTGTACATCAAAAGAACACCATAAAAAAATGAACAGATGTTTCTTTGCCTTTCTCCCAAAAAGATATACATATCTGCTCGATAAACACGTATCAAGATGTTCAATATAATTAGCTCTTAGTGGATGTTAATCAAAAACATGAGATACCACTTCACCCCCGCTAGGATGGCTCCCATCAAAATCACAGACAATAGCAAGTGTCGGGGAGGATGTAAGAAATTGGAGCCTTGATACATGGCTGGTGGGAATGTAAAAAGGTGCGACTGTTTCAGAAAATAACCTGGCAGTCGTCGGAATGTTAAACATAACGTTATATCCCCAGCAATTCTATTTCTAGGTATATACCCCAAGAGACTTGCAAATACATGCCCACATAACAACCTATACACAAATGTTCACAGTCTTATTCATAATAGTCAAAAAGTGAAAACGACCCCAAACTCCATCATCTGATGAATGGATAAACAAAATATGGTACATCCATCCACATGATGGAAGAGTATTTAGCAATAAAAAGGAACAGAGGTGCCTGGGTGGCTCAGTTAAGCATCCAGCTCTTGATTTCTACTCAGGTTGTGATCTCAGGCTTGTGAGATCGAGCCCCAGCTTGGACTCTGTGCTGGGCATAGAGCCTGCTTAGGATTCTCTCTCTCTCTCTCTCTCTCTCTCTCTCTCTCCTTCTCCCTCTCCCTCTCCCTCTCCCTCTGCCTCTCCTTCACCCACTCCCCCACCACACCCCACCCCATGCACACATGCACGCTCTCTTTCTCTTAAAACAAAACAAAACAAAATAAGAATGGAGCATATGCTAGAACATGGAAGAAACTTGAAAACATGCCAAGTGAAAGAAACCAGTCATAGAAGACCAGATATTAAATGATTCGATTTATAGTAGACATAGAGAATAGACAGAATGACAGAGACAGAAAGTAGGCCGGTGGTTGGTACTTGGCTGGAGGGGTTGGAGGGGTTGGGAAGGAACTGCTAACAAGGTATGGGATTACTTTTTGAGTTGATGAAAATGTTCTAAAATGATTGTGGTGATGAATGAACAAGTCTGTGATTATACTAAAACCACTGAATGGTACACTAAATGGATGAATTGAAAGATATCTGAATTATGTCTCAATAAATCTAGTAAAATAATCTTGAGAGACACAAAAGTATTTGAGAGACATCCCTTGATTTTAGTTAAAAGAACTCAACATTGTTAAGATGACAGTTTTCCTTATATTAATTTATAAATTTAATATGATTCTCCCAAAATAGAAAGAATTTTTTTTTCTTGTTTTCTGGAGCAAGACAAATTGATCACAAAGTTCTTATGAAAAAATAAACACTCAGGAACAGCTAGTGGAACACTGGAAAGACATATATATGAGAGAAGACTAGCTCTAATATATATCAAAACTTACTGCAGAGGCTCTTGACTGAAAACAGTGTGATTCCAGCACGATAGGCAGTTACTTGGTGTAACCAAGTGGAGGGCACAGAAATCAGTCCAACTACGTATGAATTCTGGTATCTGAGAAGCAAACGGCTGAGACAAAGAAGGACTTTTTATTACAGTGTTGGGATGACCGTCCAACCATACACAGCCTCACTCTGTTGGGTATGGAGACACGAATATTACTAGAGGGAATGAGAAATAGTACAGCCCCTTTGGAGGGGCATTTGCCAATATCCAGTGAATGGTCTGTTCGTTTACCTTTCTTTTTTCCCCCAAGATTATTTATGAGAGAGAGAGAGAGTGGTGGGGAGAAGGAGGGAGGAGCAGAGGGAGAGGGAGAGAGAGTCTTAAGCAGACCCCATGCTGAGTGTGGGGCCAGACGTGGGATTCAATCTCATGACCCTGAGATCACAATGCTGAGATCATACCTGAGCCAAAATCAAGAGTCAGATGTTTAACTGACCACCACCCAGGTGCCCCTGTGCATTTAACTTTCAACCTAACACTCCAACTTCCAGGAACTTACTCTAAAGATATCTCCAGAAATAATACAGACACCTACATATGTAGGCTTCTTCACTGTACCATTATCTGTATTTGCAGAGTATCGGAAGACTACCTAAGTGCCCAAACAGAGAAGACCGGCTGAATAAACTTACAATTGACTCCAAGGAAACAATAAAAAGGAATGAGAACATTTCTATGAACTGATATATAGTAACTTCTAGGGTATATTATTAAGGCTTTTTTTAAAGATTTTATTATTATTTTTTAAGATTTTTATTTATTCATTTGTTAAAGAGAGAGAAAGCACAAGCAGGGGAGAGGCCAACAGAGGGAGAAGCAGGGAGCCTGACACAAGACTCTTTGATCCCATGACCCTGAGATCATGACCTGAACTGAAGGCAGAGGCTTTAACCCACTGAGCCACCCAGGTGCCCAGACGTCCCATATTATTAAGTTTTAAAAGCAAAGTACAAAAGCAAATGTATACTATGTTACCTTTTGTATAGCAAAGACAAGAAGTAAGAAAATAAAATGGATTTGCTTCTTTTAGTAAAAGATTATCACAAGAACAATACACCAGAAAACAAGGAAATTGGTTGCCTGTAAGGAATTGGGTGAGGGAACAGGCAGAAAAGATATGAGAGGGAGAGACAATTTTGAGGATATCTTTTGGGATAGTTTTGGCTTCTGGAAATAGGTTAATGTTACATATATTTAAAAATAAAATTAAGGGGCACCTGGCTGGCTCAGTTGGAGGAGCATGCTACTCTTGATCTCAGGGTCATGAGTTTGAGCCCCATGTGGGGAGTATAGAGATTACTTAAATAAATAAAACTTTAATAATAATCATAATAAAACTAAATAAAACTAAGTCAACAAGCATAAGAAAACAAAAACTTATAACTAGATGCAAACAGAAACAATCCCCCAGAAGACACATGAAAAAATGTTCCCTATCCCTCAGTATCAGGGCAATACAAATAAAAACCACAGTGAGATACCACCCTACACCAGTCAGAATGGCAAAAATTAACAAGTCAGGAAACAACAGATGTTGGTGAGGATGCAGGGAAAAGGGAACCCTCCTACACTGTTGGTGGGAATGTAAGCTGGTGCAGCCACTCTGGAAAACAGTATGGAGAGTCCTCAAAAAGTTAAAAATAGAGCTATGCTATGACCCAACAATCGCACTACTGGGTATTTACCCTAAAGATACAAATGTGATCCAAAGGGGCATGTGCACCCGAACGTTTATAGCCACAATGTCCACAATAGCCAAATTATGGAAAGAACCTAGATGTCCATTAACAGATGAATGGATAAAGAAGATGTGTGATACACACACACACACAGTGGAATACTATGCAGCCATCAAAAAGAATGAAGTCTTGCCATTTGCAATGACGTGGATGGAACTGGAGGGTATTATGCTGAGCAAAATAAGTCAATCAGAGAAAGACAATTATCATATGATCTCTCTGATATAAGGAATTTGAGAGGCAGGGCGGGGGGTCGTTAGGGGTGGGGGGGAATGAAACAAGGAAGACAAACCATAAGAGACTCTTAATCTCAGGAAACTAACAGGGTTTCTGGGCGATAGGGGGAGGGATAGGGTGGCTGCATTATGGAAAAAATAAAAATTAATAAAAAGAAAATCCCAATTGTGTGTCAAATGGGTGACATAAACCACATGAAGAGGGAGAAAGAAGTAAACCAAGAACTTTTGTATGGAGTACTTAGATATACCTCCAGTTGAGTATAGACTACAAGCTAGGAAAAAAAGAATGCCAGGAAAGGATGAAACACAGTGGCCAATAAATATTTTAAAATACTATCTTTATTGCTAATATTTACAAGTTGAATTAGAAAAATCTTTGGTATTTAATATCTAGTGTTAAAGAGTTTTCTAAAGAAATATAAATTATAGAACCTTTATGAAAAGTGATTTGGAACTATATATCAATTTGTTTTTTTAAGATTTTATTTATTTGACAGAGAGAAAGACAGCCAGAGAGGGAACACAAGCAGGGGGAGTGAGAGAGGGAGAAGCAGGCTTCCCGTTGAGCAAGGAGCCCGATGTGGGGCTCAATCCCAGGTCTCCGGGACCACGACCCGAGCCTAAGGCAGTCGCCCAACCAACTGAGCCACCCAGACACCCCATATCAATTTTTTTAATGTTGCTATCCTTTGACCCCAAAATCCAAATTCTTTCCATTTCTTTGACAAAAACATTCAGTAATGTGCAATTAAATTTATGCATTAGGATATCTTACCAGACTTACTTCTAAAAACTAAAATTGAAAAGAAACAGGTATAAGGGTTCAATTAAATTTCAAGATATCAATGAGATAGAAGATGTCACTGCCATGAAAATGACAGTGTAAAAGAATGTTTTATGTCATGGAAAAGCATAAAATGGTAAGTGTAGTACAATTCAAATTTTGTTCAAAAATATTTGTGAGAGACAACCTCTAGAGGAAAAGATTCAAAAATATAAGCAGACATTTTATAGGAGGGTAAACACATATGGCAAGTCAATGCATGAAAAGATCTTCAAGTTCATTAGTATTCAGGAAAATGCAAATTGATACTACAATATTATAAGCCTACTAGAAAGGCAAAAGTTTTAAAATCTGATATTTCCAGGGCACCTGGGAGGCTCAGTCGGTTAAGTGGCTGCCTTCAGCTCAGGTCATGATCCCAGAGTCCTGGGATCGAACCCCACATCAGGCTCCTAAGCAGGGAGCCTGCTTCTCCCTCTCCCACTCCTCCTGCTTGTGTTCCCTCTCTCACTGTCTCTCTCTGTCAAATAAATAAATAAATATTTTTTTAAAAGAAAGAAACGAACACATAAATTGTGTGCAACTCGGACATCGGAAGTACTCGATGGCGCTCACAACAAATGAACTCCAGTGACACAACACTACGTGGATAAAGTGAACCAATGTGGTTTTTGAGTGAAAAAAGCAAGAGACATATGATTAGAGCATGATAGCATTTTATAAAGCTTAAAATCAAGTAAACTCAAACAATTTAT